>SJYQ01096287.1:344635-373509 GCA_006410935.1 Redunca redunca
GACACCTTATCTTTGACAAAGGAGGCAAGAATATACAATGGATTAAAGACAATCTCTTTAACAAGTGGTGCTGGGAAAACTGGTCAACCACTTGTAAAAGAATGAAACTAGAACACTTTCTAACACCATACACAAAAATTAACTCAAAATGGATTAAAGATCTAAATTTAAGACCAGAAACTATAAAACTCCTAGAGGAGAACATAGGCAAAACACTCTCTGACATAAATCACAGCAGGATCCTCTATGACCCACCTCCCAGAATGTTGGAAATAAAAGCAAAAATAAATAAATGGGACCTGATTAAACTTAAAAGCTTCTGCACAACAAAGGAAACTATAAGCAAGGTGAAAAGACAGCCTTCGGAATGGGAGAAAATAATAGCAAATGAAACAAGTGACAAACAACTAATCTCAAAAATATACAAGCAACTTCTGCAGCTCAATTCCAGAAAAATAAATGACCCAATCAAAAAATGGGCCAAAGAACTAAACAGACATTTCTCCAAAGAAGACATACAGATGGCTAACAAACACATGAAAAGATGCTCAACATCACTCATTATCAGAGAAATGCAAATCAAAACCACAATGAGGTACCATTTCATGCCAGTCAGAATGGCTGCGATCCAAAAGTCTACAAGCAATGAATGCTGGAGAGGGTGTGGAGAAAAGGGAACCCTCTTACACTGTTGGTGGGAATGCAAACTAGTACAGCTACTATGGAGAACAGTGTGGAGATTCCTTGAAAAACTGGGAATAGAACTGCCTTATGACCCAGCAATCCCTCTGCTGCGCATACACACAGAGGAAACCAGAATTGAAAGAGACACGTGTACCCCAATATTCATCGCAGCACTGTTTATAATAGCCAGGACATGGAAGCAACCTAGATGTCCATCAGCAGATGAATGGATAAGAAAGCTGTGGTACATATACACAATGGAGTATTACTCAGTCATTAAATAGAATACATTTGAATCAGTACTAATAAGGTGGATGAAACTGGAGCCTATTATACAGAGTGAAGTAAGCCAGAAAGAAAAACACCAATACATTATACTAACGCATATATATGGAACTTAGAAAGATGGTAATGATAGCCCTGAATGTGAGATAGCAAAAGAGACACAAATGTATAGAACAGTCTTTTGAACTCTGTGGGAGAGGGAGAGGGTGGGATGATTTGGGAGAATGGCATTGAAACATGTATAATATCATATATGAAATGAATCGCCAGTCCAGGTTTGATGCATGATACTGGATGCTTGGGGCTGGTGCACTGGGACAACCCAGAGGGACGGTATGGGGAGGGAGGAGGAAGGGGGGTTCGGGATGGGAAACACGTGTATACCTGTGATGGATTCATGTTGATGTATGGCAAAACCAATACAATATTGTAAAGTAATTAACCTCCAATTAAAATAAATAAATTTATATTAAAAACAAAAGAGATAGAATGGCCCCAGATTAAGATGAGATCGGATGAAAATGTAGTTTCTCCTAAAGAAAAGATGAATCAGTTAGAAAGAAGGTTTATCGGCTGTTGCATACAGAGCAGAAAGAGCTACCGAGGCACAGAATGGTGATGCTCAGCCAAGGACAGTCCAGGACAGACCGACTAGGCCAGAGGACCCCGACATTCCCCCTTGCTGACTTGGCCTTCTCCAGTACAGCCTTGGTCAAGCTGGAGGGCACAGCTAATGATTTCCCACACAGCTCCTCGCTCTGACTCTGTACTGTCTAGGCAATCACCTACTAGAAGTTGGCCTTTTGTGCAGTCGTGCCACAGGGATGGAGAGCTGTGGTCTGGCCAGTATGAACATGCCAGCTACAGGGAAGTCATGTTCATGTCCTCCTAGCCCTCACTGAGAATGAGTAAAGTGTACTCTGTTTTACACACAAGCCTTATGAGCTGGTGTACGCTCACTCTTGCAAGACAGATCTTCTGTCGGGGTGCTGAAAAATCAGATTTTTAAGCCCATAGGACTGTCTGAGCTACCAAAATGTTAGCTGGTGCCTCCTGGCCACCCTGGGCTGGCCTGTGCCCTCCCACTAGAAATGGCCACACTCACCTTTTACAGGACACTGTATGGTCACATTTGCTTGCAGGGGTGCCTCCAAGAAGCCGCCAATCACAATGGAGAGATGGCCAGGCTCTGGTCTGGTGATGTTTCTTCCAACAGACAAGATGACAGGAGCCTCTTAATTCAAAGGGAGCAGGAAACTGTTAGATTCAGGCTTTTGCTCTGAGTGACTGCACTGCACTTGGTAAGCTCTGCCAAGCTCCTGGAGAGCAGGTGCAGACTCCTGGCTTGGTCCACATCCCCCGTGGTGCCCCAGGGGGACTTGCACACTCACATGCTGGAGGTGCTCAATGGACAGATGCACAGATGAGATATCTACAAACAGATATCTACAAAGAGGCACTGCAACCACCATGTACAGACTGTGAGGATATTTTGGCTTTATAACCAAAACTGGGGATAAATTAAAGGATAAAATTAGGGGATAAATTAGAGGATAAAATCCTCTTTGATCATTTGAAAAAGAAGGAAGTCAGAAATTCATTCAGAGAAAGGCATGGCAGGGCAGGAGTGACATCTCTATGGTGCATCCTTGGATAAGTAAAGGTAGGACCAAAACACACCAGGTCCTGGGACCATCTGACTCTCTTTCTGGAAGGAAAATGTGAACGAAACCTGCACAAAACGTGCATGGAAAAAAATAATAAAAACAAGGTCATAAAGAATCAGGAACTCATTCACAGACTTTTACTTTCCTGGATTTTAAGAACCATGTACTTTTATCAGATTCATTTATGAAGTCATTCAGAAAATATACTCTGTGCCTGGGCTGAACAATGGAAATAACAAGTTGGAACACAAACATTCTTGTCCTCAATCAATTCAGAGACTGGTGGGAGACACCACTACCATTACAAGGTGATGCGTGACGAGGCAGAGAAAGGTGCTAGTTGCCCAGGGGTCTCTCAGGAGCATGTATGGGTCAGGGAAGGCCACATTCCTCTACCATAGAGCTACTGCCATGAGATCTTGGTTCCCCAACCAGAAATTCAACCCACATCCCCTGCATTGGAAGGCAGATTCTTAACTGATGGGCCACCAGGGAAGTTCTCACATATTTCTTTTGTTTTTTTTTGTTTTTTTTTTAATCACTAATGCATAGCAAGTGAAAGAGTAACAACATTTAGCTGTTTGGTAACCATGTCTTCTGCAGAAGAGAATTTGGGAATGATAATGTTCAGGTGACCGAATGTTCCATCTGTTCCTGGAGTGCCTGGGGCACTGAAACGGTATGCTGGGAGTTGAAAATACAGGGACTCTTGGGCTGAGAAAGGACTGTTGTTGTCATGTGTCCTCTGGCCCTTTTGGACCTTGCACCAGTTCTCCCATGAATCTGGGCTATCCTGGGATGGACTTACGAGGAAACTTGCAAGCTGCAAGAGAGACTTCTGTTCCTCCCAACAATCCAGAACCTCAAAACTGAGGTTTTCTGGAAAGGAGCAGATGTTCACAGAAGAGAATCATCCAGGAGGATCAAGGCACAGGAATCAAGGTGTGAAGGCCCTACCATGGGAATGCAGCCAGGAGAGGGATGGGGCACCAAGCCATGCAGATCCAAGGAGCTTTGAAAATCAATTGGTCCCACCTCCTCAGGTTATAGATGTGATGGACTGCCTACATCAATGTGTGGCTGTCTAAATGCTGGATTCCAATCCCAGATAATTGTCTTTCTCCTCATCTTATCTTAATTATTTGAGCCATAGATACCAGAAACCACAGAGCAGAGAGTTGGAGGGTAACTTTCTTATTTAATATTTGATCCTAGAACATGAGCCAGCCACAAGGAAGCATTGCTTACAACTTTGCCAGCTAAAAATGTTCCTTCATCAAAAAGCACACTTTAATATTAAAATGAGTTTGTCTACATCCTGGGACAATTTACACTAATTTACAATGACAATTTCCTGAAAGTGTTTTTAAAGATGGGCAGAGGAGTGCCATTGGGAGGTATACATCAACCTTTAAAGGATAATTATCTCTTTTGTTGGATGGTGGCATTTTAAAAACGAAATGTCAGCACTATTAACACCACCAATTAAACCCCATCTTGTTAACTTCCAATTCTTAGAAGGTGAACTCTAGAGCAGCTGTTTCCAAAGCGTGGTCCCGAGGCTAGCAGTGTCAGCATAACCTGGGAACATGTTAAAAAGGCACATTCTGGGACTTCCCTGGTGTTCCAGTGGTTAAGACTCCTTGCTTCCAGTGCAGAGGTTATGGGTTTGATCCCAGGTTGGGGAACTAAGATTCCACATGCCTCAAGGCCAAAAAAATGCACATACTCAGACTCCACTCCGAGCCTGCTGTGTCAGAACCCCTGGGAATGGGGTCTGGAGATCTGTGTTTTAACATCTCCTTCCCTGGTGATTCTGCTGTGCGAAGCATGGAAACTGCTGCTCCAGAGTTTAATGTTAAAAAACCAGACCCAGGCACTCCAGGCTGCATAATGGGCATTACCTGCATACAGCACAGAAGAACTTTCCACATCTGAACCGAGATGATTAGCTACAGCACATCCATATATTCCTTGGTCTTTTTTTGTAGGTTTCCGAATCTGCATTTTCCCCATTCCATCCAAAATGACTCTGCAGAATAGTTAGAAAGAGGATGTGTTCATGTGACACATTTAACTACTTGAGAACCACAGCGACCCACAGAGAATGAAGACATTGACTTTAGGCTGGCAAGGATCCAGAAGATAATCTTGTCGAGCTTCCTGCCTATAAGCAGACCACTATGGGAGAGGGCAATGGCACCCCGCTCCAGTACTCTCGCCTGGAAAATCCCATGGACAGAGGAGCCTGGTGGGGTGCAGTCCATGGAGTCACTAAGAGTCAGACACGACTGAGCGACTTCACTTTCACTTTTCACTTTCATGCATTGGAGAAGGAGGCAACCCACTCCAGTGTTCTTGCCTGGAGAATCCCAGGGACGGGGGAGCCTGGCGGGCTGCCGTCTATGGGGTCGCACAGAGTTGGACACGACTGAAGTGACTTAGCAGCAGCAGCGTGTAGACTGGAGCTGGAGGAGGGCATGGCAACCCACTCCAGTATTCTTGACGGGGAAACCTCATAAATAGAGGACCGTGGCAGGCTATGGGGTCGCACAGAGTCAGATACAACTTAGCGACTAAACAGCAACATATAGACTGGAGTGTGGAAAAGTCACTCTTCTTGGTTGACACTCATTGAGATGGTAGAGGTGGACTATGCTCAGAGATCCAGACTTCCTATCTCACTCTGCATGAGAACAGACTCTTCTGGATGGACTCAATGCTTAATTTACCATGTTTAAAAAAAGACAAACTAGTAAGTGTTAGTTTGTTGGAGGTTAAGCCCTCATTTTCTGCCCTGAGCCTTTCTAACAGACTACAGATGTGAATTTTTCAGTTCAGATTTTCACGGTGGAAGTGAGTGGACCTTTAGTTACTGCTCCCTGGCAATGGTTATTTTCTCATGGTATGAAAAGCTCAGTGGAAGTAACAAAGCTACTGCTGTATTATACTGGGTTTTGAGCATGCTGTTAAGAATCAGGGCTACACTGTGTGAACCCCTTATGGTTTCCCAATTATTGATAGTCACAAACACCTGCATGTAAATACCACTTAGAAAATCAGAGCTGGTCAACAGTATCCTCACAGGTGAGATACTGATTCAGGGGATGAGAAAGAATACTTGTTTCACTTTAATTTTTTCTTATTGATTTGAAGTTGCTAATAGATTATCTGGATCAGCAGTCCATATACTATTTTTTTACCTGCCTTCTTCCCACTTTACAGATCTCAGCAATATGGACTGTTCTGTTGTTGTTATTGTTCAGTGCCCAGTCATGTCCAACTCTTTGCGACCCCATGGACTGCAGCACGCCAGGCCTCCCTGTCCCTCACCATCTCCCAGAGATTGCCCAAGTTCATGTTCATTGCACTGGTGATCCTGTCCAGCCATCTCATCCTCTAATGCCCTCTTCTCCTTCTGCCCTCCATCTTTTCCAGCATCAGTCTTTCCAGTGAATATTCAGGTTGATATCCCTTAAGATTGACTGGTTTGATCTCTTTGCTATTCAAGGGACTTTCAGAAGTCTTCTCCAGCACCACAGTTAAAAGGCATAAATTCTTTGGTGTTCTGCCTTCTTTACTTCTGCCTTCTTTACAGTCCAGCTTTCACAACCATACGTGACCACAAGGAAGACCAAAGCCTTGACTATACAGACCTTTGTCAGCAGAGTAACAATGCCTCTGCTTTTCAACACACTGTCTAGGTTTGTGATCACTTTCCTGCCAAAAAGCAATCGTCTTCTGATTTCATGGCTGCAGTCACCATCCGCAGTGATTTTGGAGCCCAAGAAGAGGAAATCTGTCACTACTTCCACCTTTTCCTTTCTATTTGCCATGCAGTAATGGGGCCAGGAGCCATGATCTTAGTTTTTTTACTATCTAGTCTAAAGCCGGCTCTTTCACTCTGCTCCTTCACCCTCATCAAGAGGCTCTTTAGTTCCTCTTCACTTTCTGCCATTAGAGTGGTATCATCCTCATATCTGGGACTGTTGATGCTTCTCCCACTTTCTAGCTTGTAACTCATCCAGCCCAGCATTTCTCATGATGTGATTGTGTATAGTTAAACAAACAGGGTGACAGCAGACAGTGCTGTCATACTCCTTTCTTGATCTTGAACCAATCAGTTGTTCCATACAGGGTTTTAACTGTTGCTTCTTGACCCTCATACAGGTTTCTCAGGAGATAGGGAAGATGGCCTGGTATTCCCATCTCTCTAAGAGTTTTCCACAGTTTGTCATGATCTACACAGTCAAAGGCTTTATTGTAGTTGATGAATCAGAGATAGATGTTTTTCTGAAATTCCCTTGTCTTCTCTATAATCCAGCGAATGATGGCAATTTTATCTCTAGTTCCTCTTCCTTTTCTAAACCCAGCTTAGACATCTGGAAGTTCTTGGTTTGCCTAATGCTGGAGTCTAGCATGCAAGATTTTAAGCATGACTGACTGTTTTAACCAACTGGTAAATACTCTATGTTTCTTCATGAACTGAACTGGGCCACTTCATTTCCTGTCACTTTACATTGCTTCCTTACCCTCTGCTGTAGCTATAAAGAACCTCTAACAGTTTCCAGAACATTCCACAGTTTTTCATCACCCTGAGCTTTTGCGTATGTTGTTCACTTTATTTGGAATGCCCTTCTCCACTTCTGGCAACACTGACTTACCCACAGTCCTGGAGCAAATGTAATTTCCCTTGTAAAGCTTTCCCCAATACTCCTAGAGTTATCTTCTTCCCTCTCTGGGCTCCTTCTGGTTTGGTTCATATATTTATTTGATGAAATATCTTTTTATTCTCATGAGATTGTGATCTTTTCAAAAGCAGGGACCAGATCTTATTCACAGCTGTGCATTTTCAATGCCTAGCACAGTACCTTTTATATAGCAGTTTTCAAAAGCATTTAATGACTCAGTGTATGAATGACTAGTGTAGAACAGAGTGATGATAGAGAATGAATGTACTAGAGAATGCAAGCTCCTGTGCAACCCACAAATGAAGTATACAAAGGTGGGAAGAAACCAAAACAGCTGAATTGCCCAGAACGAAAACAGGAATAAGGCAGACGTAGCTATGACCAGGGCTAGGCTCTCACTGTCAAATCCCTGTTAAGGAACAGTTGATTAAGAAAAAAAGTAAAACTAACAACTCTATGTAACAAATGTTTATACATGAAAATATTTTCTTAAATTATTTCATATGTATGTTTGTATGATTTAGCAATTCTCAAAGGCTTCCTTTGTTTTAGGGCCTCAGTTTTACAGTAAAGCAAGAAGTCACCGAGAAATAGCTGAGCACACATGAACCTTCCTGCCAGGTGATGTCACCCAGGATCCAGGCTGGGCCAGTCCCTGGGCTGGAGAACCAGAAGGTAGAATTCTTTAAGGAATCTGATCTTGACCTCCACCACAAAATCTTATTCTTACTTGAAGTGATAATGAAGTTGATCTCTCCACAGACGTCACCCCTAGGGAATCCACCCACAGCCTTTGCTTCCTAGCTGTGATCTCTTACTCAGCTGGCGTCCAAATGCACTCCACGCCTACACTGTTGCCTCCTATTGGAGAGGGGCATTTGGAAACATCATTCCATTTCTGCATGACTTCAGTTGAAAAGATTTGTGAAAGTCAGAAAAATATATCTAAACTGGAGAACTTTTGTTGCATAAAGAAATTTAAACATAAGTTGAAAAAATTAGGTATATTAGAGAAAAAATGGAAATAAAAATAGATCTTTTAAAAATTCCCTTAAAATATTAAAAACAAAAACTCTCACTAGTCAAGTAGGACTGCTTCAGTATCAAATGGCTGGTCATTAAAGTATGCAGAAATAGGTCTGAGTTAGGATGGCAGAATCTTTATGGGATCTTCAGAACCCTCAGACACAGAAACTAATGCAAATTCCACTTGAGCAAGTCAGATAATCACAAATCAACTCAGTTCAACAAACACTGACTTGAACTAACCACGGTCTTCTACCATATCCCTCTAGCACTTTATGGCCACAAATCAGCTGATCAATTTTCTCAGCCTCTGTTTCCTTATAGTTTCTTTCTTCTTCTTCTTCTTTTTTTTTTACTTAAACTTTATTTTGGAATGATGTTGGCATTACAGAAAAGCAACAAAGACAGTAGAGGGTTCTTATCTCCTTCTTTCTTGGTTTTCCCTGATGTGAACATCTTCAGCACGTGATACTTTCATCGAAACTAAGGCACCAGCATTGGTCCATCGCTGTTGTTAATGAAACTTCAGCCTTTATGTAGATTTCATTAGTTTTCCCACTAATGTTGTTATCCTGCTGCACAATCTCCCATTCAGGACATCATATCGTATTTAGACATTGTGTCTCTGTAGTCTCTTCTGGTCTGTGGCAATTTTTCTGTCTTCCCCCACCCCCTCCCTTTTTTTGATGACTTTGAACAGTTTTGAGGACTACTGATATTAAATAGAATGTTCCTCAGTTTGGGTTTGGCTAATGTTCCTTATAATTTCTAAAGTGAAATTGTTGAGCAATCCTGAAAGGGTGGTCCTTGGATCTCAGGGATCCGTGAGGTCAAAACTATTTTCATAATAGTAAATATTGATACTATGCCATTATTTGCCTTTTTCACTGTGAGTGTTGACATTTGCACTGATAGTAAAAGCAGTTGTGGATAAAACTTGGCACCAGAATGGAATCAAAGCTGTGGCAGCAAAGTGTACCAGTAGTCACTGTATTCTGGCTACCACACACTTGCAGTAAAAACAAAATGCCAATTTCCCATAAGAATGTCCTTAATGAAGCAGTAGAACTTATTATTTCACTAAATCTCTACCCGAGTATAAGTTTTCTAACATTCTGTACAACAAAACAGGAAATACACACCACACCTCTGCTGTCTGCCAAAGTCTGTGGGTGTGACTGAACTGCTAGCTGAACTAGCTCCTTTTTCATGGCATACTACTTTACTTGAAATAATGACTGACAGATAAGCCAGGGTATTTGGATTTAGGTATTTGGAAAATATATATTTTTAATGAACAAAAATGAGCTGGCCAATGCAAGGAAAACAACTGACAGTAATTGTCGTCGATGATAAAATTCAGGCTTTCGAGTGAAAATTAGAATTTGAGAAAATCAGTCATGCTCACTATGAGTCTGACTGCTTCCCAAAGCTCAAAGACTTTTCTGAAAAGTTGGGATAGTAATATTAAAGAATACGTCTATTTTTGGTATTGTATAATGGAATGTGTTAACATTTGGAAGATGTGTATAACTCAGTCAGCCAACATTTTCCAAATGACCAATGTATGATGTTATAAAATCTAGTCTAGTTAAAAGATCCATTCAAAGAACAAGATAAAGCAACAGATTTCATTGTAACAGACTACCAAAATCTCTTTAACATGGTTTTAGAGTCCACATTCCACCTAACCTTTAAGAAACTACCGCTTGTCTATTTTTAGTGTAGCATTAAAGAAGAATAGCCATAATTACCTTAAAAGATTACGAATGTATTTCTTATCCTCCCAACTAACTTATCTATATATGTATGAAGCCCAATTTTCTCCATAAACTTCAATTAAAACAACATATGGCAACAGACTAAATGTAGAGCGTTGAGGAGAAAACCCAGCTATGTTTTATTAAGCCAAACATTAAAGAGATTTGCAGAGATGTAAAATAATGCCATTATCATTAATCTTTAAAATACTGCTTTTCAAAAATTATGTTATTTACATGAACATGAATTGAGCTTACTCATGGTTTTAATTTCTAACAGCATAAACATCATGAGATATATTAACATATTAACATAAAGTTAATTCATATTAACAAAAGTTCTTTGGCTTCTCATCATTTTTATAAGTTTGAAGGAGTCCTAAAACCAAAAGATTTGCCACTTCAAAAACTACATTATACTCTAATGTTCAGAGTTCTAGGCAAAAAAATTAAAAATTAGATTTGTTCTATCTTTCCATTCTAAGACAGACCAATGATTTATTATAAAAATTGAATTTTACCTAGATTTCTTTGAATGTTTCACACATTAGGTGATGCAGGAAAAAAAGGATGATAAAAATAAAACTTGCATTTTTAAAGTACCTTATGGTTTGCAAAACAATTTAACATCTATGTCTCTTAACAATCCCTGGAGGTGGATAAGGAACTGTTAGATGCAAATTGAAAGAAAGCAAGATGTCTACAACCCTGTGTGTGTTAACAGCAAGATTTGGAGACAGTAGAGAACACAAAATGAGTGAATGGTTCTGTTATTCTGTTATTTTATGTAAAATGAATGAAATGTGACATTTTTGCACTGACATGGATAGCTATTACAATAAATAAGGTGACTGAATACTGTTTCAAACATCTCAAAAAACTTTGATCCTTATCATCTTATTTTTGGATTTTGTGACATAAATAATTACCTGATATTAGAAAATGACTTCAGGTAATCTTTCTAACAAAGCTATTATTTGTGTGACCCTCTAACACCTCTGGTGGGGTCCAGAAGACGTGGTCCCTGGTTCTGACTGGCCATGAATTAGTCATGAGATTCTGTTCCTCAATGATCTCATTGAGAAAGTATCAACTCCTGCCCTGCCAGACTCCTGGGGCTGGTGTGAGTTCAAATGAGACACCACATCTCCCAGATATAGAAGATTCTTGCAGTTCCTGCACATTCTAAGAGAACTGCAAGTATGTTTTTTCAATAGCCTGATTAATTTCACTTTTTTGGAGGGATAATTTTTTAATTTTTTGGCTGCACCACGCAGCATGTGGGATTAAGTTCCCCGACCAGGGATCAAACCTATGCCCCCTTCATTAGAAGCACAGAGTCTGAACCACTGGACCACCAGGGAAGTCCCTGATTTTATTTTTAAGTATTAAGTGACCTGAAAAGAGAGAGTCTGTAGATGCTTTAATCTTATGGTATCCAGTTTTGTACTGCACCTTCATGGTAGTGACTGTGATGGTACAATTTCATTTTTAGAATTCCAGTGCATATGTTAATGCCACGCCCTAACATTTTGGAGTTTCTTTTCCAAAGGATCCTGTTGGAAGCACATTCTTAGGAGAAGGAATTTGACAATATTTTAAGGAAAGCTGGAAGATCCATTTAGAAGGCATCTCAGAGAAAACACTGTACTCTGATTGTACTTACTTTTCTGAGGGTTGTAACAGTGCTCCATCCTTGGTCCACGTATAGGTGGCCTCACTACGGGTGACAAGCTCACACAGTATGTTGATGACCTCTGTCCTTCTTGTAATGTAGACTGTATTTCCAATCCTTGAATTTACTGTTTTATTAAAGGAAATCAAGGTGGGTTGGCTCTGCCTCAAGAGGACAGGTCCCTTTGGCTTGAATGTTAGCTTGCCTGAGTTTTTGGAGTTCGAGCTTTGGGGCACACTTCCAGTCTCCCCCCTTAGCTGAGCCATGGGAGGCGCCTCTCCAGGGATGCCTCTCCAGTGTGCATGTGCAGGCTGTGTCTTGGTTAACTCGGCCACCAGCTGATATATCACCTGGGATGCCAGGTCATCGCTGATCTCCCCCGTTTCCATGAGCTGGCTCATGTTCCTGATCAACTCATCAAACTGGGCGGTCTCCATGCTATAGGCTCCCTGTTTAACTGCTGCTTCAAACTGCTTGTTTTCAAACTCCCAGGAGTTGGCATTTCCTGCAGAAGGGCTGCAGTGGCCCAACAGAGCTCTCAAGAGAGACTGATTGTTAATTTGGCCATTGTGCAGATAAAGCTCGTTTTTGCTGTTCCACATCAGCCTCATCTTATGCCACGTGGCTCCCAAATTATTGGCCTCGTTGTTGTCCATCCCAGGATATTCCCTGGTGTGCCCTCCAAGGGCTGGGGGTGCAATGAGCCGGTTGTCGGTGCCAATGAGCTTAAGCACCACAGTCTCCTGTGCGGGGCCTGCGATGCACCGGTACTCACCAATGTCGAGGGCCGCAAGGCTGTGAATCTTCAGTGAGCCTGACTTTGTGAAGCCAAGTCGCTTGGAGTTCTGCAGACAACGGCCATCCTTCTCCCACTGTATCCGAGATTTCTGGAATCGTCGCACTGGGCACTTAATAATCACAGATGTGTTGGGAAGCAGGTATGCTCTGCTCCCGACGGTCAGGTTAATGCGTTTCTCTTCCCTTGTCTGGATGTAGACTCTCTGGACACCGAGGATCTGAGGACCCTGCTCCCCAGCTCTGGCCTTCATCTCTGGTTTCATTTCTGTTGGAAAAATAAAGAAAGCAAAACACAAATATCTTTATAATGACATTTTTCCATACTCTTCCAAGGCTGACAGAAATCAGCAAATTCTTTTCTCTTGTAAAACATTTGAGAACTTAAAAAAAATGAGATATATATAGTTATTTATGATATATATGTATGTATATATATACACATATCCATAAATGGGGACAAATTTCACAAATTTCACTTTAGCAGGAAAGAATGCAAGTTTGAATGAATTGCATGAAACCATGTCAATTATTTTATAAAGGAGCCTTTGGTTTGGGGAGGCATGAGGTTAAATGGTTAAATGTTTCCATCAATAAGGGGATGTCTGATGTGTGGGGCCTCCACCATCTGGGAGGCTTTTGAGGATCTAGTATGGCTCAGCCAAGGGTACCCAAAATCTGAAAGGAGGCAGTGAGCATGGGGAGGTGAGTGAATGTATTCGAAGGATCTGAAAAGGAGGATGCAGCTGGGAACCACAGCAGATCACCCAAGCAGGCCAGTGAAACTAGCATGGGGGCCTGAAGAAGCCAGTGATGGAAGAAGAAAAGCTCAAACTGGCACTTGAAAGCCAGCTGAATGGTGAGAGTGAATCTCAGCACTACCATCTGAATAAGTGATCTACTCTCTCTGAGCCTCAGTTTTCTCACCTATAACATGCAGGTGATATTAACACCTTCACTGGAGGAATGTGAGAAGTCAGAGCATTTTTATCAAGGGCACAGTAGTGGGATGTATGAGCTCTCAGACATTACTGTCAGCTGACAAAGGCGGGTCCAGCCAGCATCAATGGGGCAAGCAGCGAGGGATCACAGGTGGGTTGACTCTTCCTTGTCCTGGGCACCAGCCACAGGTAATGGGTGGAGGCCAGAGAGGATGCTCCCCAGATCCCATCCCTCAAGAGGAGCAGCTCTCCTCCCTCCCCACTCCCCCTGGGCCACCGCCCCACCCCCACCCCTGCACTGCCTCTCACTTGCAGGAAGGAAGGTCTCAATGCATCTTGGGGTGATACTGAAGTGAGTAGGTAGGGGGATGTGATGTGGGTGGGAGTCTGATTCCTCTTTGAAGATGTATGTAGGTCCATGGGCTAGAGGGCAGGAAGCACCAGGGAGTAACAGAAGAGAGACTGGACTCACATCAATGACACTGTGGAATGAAGGTCACGAGACAGGGCCCTAAGAGCCTCAGAGGACCCCAGTTATGGTTCTTCCAATGGTTACGGCTGTAACACTGGTAGGGGTATGCTGGAAGGAGAACTAGACTGAGACTCCATTTCTGTTTTTGTCTTTGAAACTTTTTGGCCTTGCTGCACAGCATGTGGGATCTTAGTTCCCTGACCAGGGATCAAACCTGCACCACCTGCAATGGAAGTGTGGAGTCTTAATCGTTAGATCACCAGAGGGAAGTCCACTTAAGACGGACTTCTCAGGCTCTGGACACTACCCAGATTGTGCTTGTTGGAATAACTCATGATTTCTCTTGGGTGGTTCATGATCCCATTAGGGTCTGGCTGCTGCCTGCTTGGGTGTGGGGGTGGCAGTAGGTTCAGAAAAAACAACAGGGGTAGATGCATAACCCGCAGTAGAGTGTGTTCTAAATGAGGGACAGGCGTAATAAGTCTGCACGCAAATTCCACTGAGATGCCATTTCTAGGCCAGGCCCCTTGTCCAAGGTTCTGCCAGTGAACTCTCCCTCCCCTCGGATCAGCTTGAAGTGGAGCCAGATGGCCTATCGTGTGTACATGTTTACCTGTTGGGATAGAGATTCTTCACAGAGGACATCAAGATCCCCTCAGTCAGTTAAGACATAGAGATTTCTTTTTAGGTTGGCAACACAGAATTTTAAACTTACTGCTGTTCAATAGTGGTCAAAAGCAGGAGGAGGATTCCCGCTAAATTTGTGGTTCACCTGTTATTATAGGCAGAAATGCCATCTTTTTTTTTTTTGGCAAGCCCCTTGGTCACAAAGAATCGGACATGACTGAGGTACTAACACGTTCACTTGCAAACACGGGGCTTCGCCGGTGGCTCTAGCGGTAAAGAATCTGCGTGCAATGCAGGAGACATGGGTTGATCCTTGCAGGAGATCCTTGGGTTGGAAAGATCCCCTGGAGAAGGACATGGCAACCCACTTCAGTATTCTTGCCTGGGAAATCCCATGAACAGAGGAGCTTGGTGGGCTACAGTCCATTGGGTCGCAGAGTCAGACACGATTTGGCAACTAAACATTTATTTATTTGGCTGCACTGGGTCTTAGTTGACGTATGTGGGATCTTCAGTTGTGGCATGTGGGATCTAGTGCCCTGACCAGGGATGGAACCCAGTCCCTCTGCCTTGGGAGCATGGGGCATTAGCCACTAGACCACCAGGGAAGTCCCAGAGATGCCACTCATAATAGCAGTCTGCACAAGGCCTCGATCCACTGTAACAGATGGCGGCTGTAGCCCTGTACCAGGTCTTGCTGTAACACTGCTGCTCCGAGTGTCTCCGCTCCCGACAGTGTGTTGGACCACTCCCAGCAGAAGGGTCTAAGCAGCTGGGAGACAGTCCTGGGGTTCAGGCCAAGGCTATTGACTAACCACCTGGAAGTATTTCTCTACTTTCCCAAATCATATAGACTCGCAAAGAGTCAGACAGGACTTAGCAACTGAACAATAACACAGACATACTGGTATGTAGAGTTTCAGTAGCAACTCTGACTAGAGGCAGTGGTTCTCAAACTTTGCTGCCAATTAGGAGCACCTGTTGTTATTATTTTTTAATTTTACTACCCTGGGTCCCGCTCTCCAGAAATTCTGACTTATAGGGAACAGAAGCCTGGGCATCAGAATTTGTAAAACCTCCCCAGGAGACTCAAATGTAGAGCAAAGACTGAGAACCACCACCCAAGAGAGTCTCACTGGGTTAACTCAAAGATAATTTGATGGGCTGCTACTGGTGAACAGGGAAGGGAAAATAAGAAACAGCCACTGTGTTTTCTGTGAGAACCCTGCCAAAATCTTTACAACATGCAGTGTCCTCTGTAGGAGGAAGCAGGAGGATGGTTTGTGGTCTTACCATGAGGAATCCTTGTATTTCCTCTCAGTAATTAATTCATTTCCTACCCAATGAACACTAAACTGTGTCATTGACCAGGTTGCCTTTTCCAAGACAGAGCTTATGTTATCAAGTTTAGAGCTAAATTTGTGCCTGCATATGACAGAAATGTACAATTCAAGACATAATTCTATATTAGTCTTGCTTATTTCCTTTTTTATTAGCATGGGTAACTAATAGAGGGGAAAGAATCTGCCTGCAATGAAGAAAGCCTGGTTTTGATCCCTGGGTCAGGAGGATCCCCTGGAGAAGGGAATGGCAAACCACTCCAGTATTTTTGCCTGAGAATCCCATGGACAGAAGACCCTGGCGGGCTACAGTCCATGGGGTCACAAAGAGTCGGACACAACTGAGTGACTAACACTCACTAATTTTAATAAGCTGGTTGCTTTTTATGAATATTTAAAAGTGGCCTATTGTCTCAATGCAGGGTGTATAATATATGTATATACACATACCTAGCCATAATACCTGCATACATGTGTTTATATATACTGATACCTATACAGGCATCTTTTTATTACTATTTAAAAGAATTCAGTTGAACACCCTGTCTGGTCATTGTTTCCTGTAACCCATCCTCCATGATGGATTATGGGAAAGACAGATGGTGAACATGGATGGCTTTGAAATTTGCTCTTTAAATCAGAGTTTAAGCTGGGTCAACGTCAGAATTTTGAACTTGTGCAACTGAGGGAGGGGTGGAGACAGACTCTCTTAGGGCTGCTACAGATGAGGCTATAACTTGAATATTCCTGCTTTTACTGGGAAGGGGTCAAACCCACACAGGGAAGGAAGGGTATGCCTACCTCAGGGTTCAGGCTGGAGATGATCTGAGGCTGGTATGATCCCACACAGCATCCTGTGTGAAGATGGGTTCTAGTTACCACGGAGATGGGTTCTAAGTACCTGTAGAACTGGTAGCCAGATGTCCCCAGCTAAGCTTGGGGTTTAAAGTATTAACAGATGGGGCCACGATGCCTTCAAAAGCAGGCTGGGGAGTCTGCAGGTGACAGGTGGTGTTTAGCCTTGGGAAAGGACTGGCCCATGGCTGGGTGAGCCACACAAGTAGCCCAGTCGCTTCCTCTGGCTGCATGACCATCGGCTGGAAGGCAGATCCATTCCCAACCAGGCCTGGTTAGCCACTTCTCACACCAGGTATAGAGCAGTTCAGTGACCAGGTGTGCCTGGGCAGTGCTCTGGGACCCAGGATCTGCTAGGACTTGGGCCAGTTTCCCTCTGTGACTCCTGTCAGTTCCTTCAGAGCAGTGCCTGGAGCCTGGCATCTTGGGTAGGAATCTGTCTGGTTTGGGATGACTGCCTCCCTCTGCATTTGTATGTGCACCCAAACTGCTGAACCAGGCAAGCCTGAGGAGACAATGTGGACAGGAACCCATGGCATCCTACTGGGGGGCTGTGGGCAGTGTGGGGACACCAAGCCATCCCTCCATCTCTCCCATGCACTGGACATGAGAAACACACATCATTCAGCTTTTCTAGAAAAGGAAAAGCTCTTCCTTCTGAAGTTCCTCTTTCTGGCCTCTATGCCACCCTTCCCTGCCCAGTTCCCAAGGCTGTTTACATGCTCGTGTCCTGCCATGATTCCAGTTGCATCCCTGCCATGACTCTAAGCCTTGGCGCCACACCCGGTTTCTGCCCCGAGCCATCTGTGCTGGGTGTTTACACTTGTCTCACCAGCATATGACTCCTGCTACTCCCAGATGGGCTTTGGCTGCAAAGCAGCCTCTAAGTTGTCTTATTCCCTGGAGCCCTGGCCCTCAGAGTCCAGCCTGCAATTCTTTAAGGCAGAAACTGGAGTCACCTCAATTCCTCCCTGTCCATTGGTCTGCTGGCCCTTCCTCTCATTGACTCACAGCTCCATGGGATTGTTAGTGTCCATTCCCAACTCTGAAGGTAGTGATGTCACACTGGTAGCAGGAAGCCACATGATGGGAGAATCTATACCACAGAAATCAGCAAAAGTAACAAACAACAGCTCCCTCTCCCTCCTCACCACCTACCTGGTCCCAGAGTTGCTTGTTAAACACAAACATACCCTTCTCTGAGCTCCCAATTCTAGCCAGGCAATGGATACTTAGATGGGACACCTGAAATGTTA
Source organism: Redunca redunca (assembly GCA_006410935.1). Classification (NCBI taxonomy): domain Eukaryota; kingdom Metazoa; phylum Chordata; class Mammalia; order Artiodactyla; family Bovidae; genus Redunca; species Redunca redunca. Next base: position 362,710 of record SJYQ01096287.1, read on the forward strand.
GAATTCATCCTCACCACTTCTGTCCTTATATTCTCTCACCTAGATATAGTCATATCCCCTTGACTAGACTCTACTTGCACATTCATATTTTCCCAATATATCTATGTGCACACCACTATTCACAATAGCCAGGACATCAACAGAGGAATGAATAAAGAAGATGTGGTACATATATACAGTGGAATATTACTCTGCCATAAAAAGGAATGAAACTGTGCCATTTGCAGAGATGGAGATGGACCTAGAGACTCATACAGAGTGAAGAAAACCAGAAAGAGAAAAACAAAAATCATATAATATCACTTATATGTGGAATCTAGAAAAATGACACAGATGAACTCATTTGTAAAGTAGAAATAGACACAAAGGTAGAGAACAAATGTACAGACACCAAGGGGGAAGGCGGTGGTTGGGATGAATTGGGAGATTGGAATTGACATGCATACACTACCATATATAAAATAGATAACTAATGAGAACCTAGTGTGTATAGCACAAGGAACTCTAGTCAATACTCTTCGGTGACTTAAATGGGAAGGAAATTTTAAAAAGAGGGGTATATATGTATATGAATAGGTGATTCACTTTTCTGTACAGCTGAAACTAACAGAACATGGTAAAACAACTATACTCCAATAAAAATTAATTGAAAAATATATCTATATAGCCGTCCAAGTAAATAAAACAAAACAAAATCTGACTATGTCATTTCCTTCTTTAATAAAATCTAAACTGGCACCCCACTCCAGTACTCTTGCCTGGAAAATCCTATGGACGGAGGAGCCTGGTGGGCTGCAGTCCATGGGGTTGCGAAGAGTCGCACACGACTGAGCAAATTTACTTTCGCTTTTCACTTTCATGCATTGGAGAAGGAAATGGCAACCCACTCCAGTGTTCTTGGCTGGAGAATCCCAGGGATGGGGGAGCCTGGTGGGCTGCCATCTATGGGGTCGCACAGAGTCGGACACGACTGAAGCGACTTAGCAGCAGCAGCAGCAGCAAACTCCTCAGCATGGGTCTCAAGATGCTCTCCAGCCCACTTCTCAAGCATTGTTTCACCATTACCCATTTTCAGCCTTTGTTCTAATTCTACTGAATTTTTTTTGTCAATAAAAACATTTGTTTTGCATTTTATACAGAACAACCTGGAGTCTGCATCATGACAGTTATGCAGCGGTCTACACACAGTATTATCCATTTCATCTGGGGATCAGGGATTCACACAAAACAAGCAGGAGTTATAAGGGAGGAAGCGGGGCACAGCAAGAGTGTATTTTTAATTCTTTCTTAAAAAGAAAAAGCAGTAGAACCTTCTGAGTCTTGAAATTTGTGTGTATGAAGCTTCTAAAACAAACAGGGTATTGGTAACTCTTGGGGAAGGGGCAGGATAAGAACTCTGATAAATAAAGGGATATTTGCTTGTGGCAGGGGATGAGAAGGGAGGTTGACTATTTTTCATGCCCTAAGCCCCAGCACCTGATATTCAAAGGAGACCATATCCAATCTTAAGTCATTTCCCTGTTCAGAAAGAGGCACTGGTACTCCTGGGATGAGGCCATGAAGACATCATGCTAGTCATTCCCAGTCCCTGTTCTACAGCCCACAGCATATTAAAGGGGGAAAAAAGGTCACAGGGCAATGGTCTGTGTGCAGTTTCCAGAAATGTCCCACTCCATTTGACATTCCCCACCTTTGTCGACACTGCTCTCTTTTTTCTCAGACTGTCCTGTATCCTATGTGGGTCTAATGATGGGACACATCTTTCAGAATTCCGCTCAAAGCTTCCTCCTTTATGAAACTCTCCTTCACATCCCCTAGAGAGATCGAGCACGTCTACATCCCATTATGACATCACTGGCACTTTATTCTTCTTCTTTGTTTAGGTATGTCTCTCCTACTGGATTATGAGTTCTTAGAGACCAGACAATGGATTCTTCACTTTGTATCATAACATCTAAAACACAGTAGCATCTGAAGAATGATTGTTGAAAGAACTGGTAATGAAATACTACCATCTGACACTGAAAACAATATATGCCCAGGCAGAGAGATCATCTCTGTCCTTAGGGCACTGCATAGTGCCTGGTACATAGTAAACTCTTACTGTTTATTGAACAAATAACAAATAAATGACAAGCAAAAGATAAAATAAATGTATGCTGTTGGATGCTGCAGGAGGTAACAACCAGCCCAAGAAAGGTGCTGGTGAGGCAGCCTAGTGGCTGGCTGGGTTTCCTAGGGCTGCAGTTCTGTCAGGCAGGCAGGGCTGGGTGTTCCTGGAAGCTGAGAAGGCTTAGAGGAAGAGCAGAAGAAGGGAAGATGAGAGTCTGAGAGCTGAAGAGGCTGGTACAAGGAGGACCACCAGGAGCTGGAGAGAAGTGAGAGGATTCAACTTAACCTGGGAAGGGGATAAGGCATATTTTTCTTGACATTTTGGAGCTTCCCTGGTGGCTTAGAGGGTAAAGCTTCTGCCTGCAATGTGGGAGACCTGGGTTTGATCCTGGGTTGGGAAGATCCCCTGGAGAAGGAAATGGAAATCCACTCCAGTACTCTTGGCTGGAAAAATCCCATGGATGGAGGAGCCTGGTAGGCTACAGTCCATGGGGTCACAAAGAGTTGGAAATGGCTGATTGACAACACGTTTGTTTATTTGTTTGTTTGTTCTCGACATTTCAATCATACAGGACATGTCTGGGTGCCTCCCCGCCCTCAACCATTTTGATGTCAATACTTGGATTAAAAACAAGAATTCTTTACCAAAATTCAGGGACCCTTAAACCAGGAGCCATCACTGAAAAAAAAAAAAACTATACTCAAACATTACTTTCTTCAGATGCCTGATCGGCAGCCAAGACAGGCAGACATTTAATAGCAATCTGAGACTTTTAATAACAATCTGAGGCTGATCTAAGCCTGACAGATTTGAAAAACATGTCTTTGAGTATAACTCATTATACACGCTTTGGGGGCCTATATATGAAAAAAATGTCCAGAGCTATTGCCTAACTACCCCAAATAAACTCATATCCTAATGATCCAGAAGACACAATATTAGTTACTGTTACATTTTACCCCATCTTAAAGCTATGACAGGAATTAAAGGAAGGTGGTAATGATATTAAAAATAACTAATATTTTTGAGCCTACAGTATGCTCCTGGCACTGCTTCTAAGCACTTTCTAGGCATTAATTCTCAGAACAATTCTATGGGGTAGGTATAATTACCATTCCCATTTTATTGATGAAAAAGGCTCTGTGATGAGCCTCACAGAGATTTAGTCTGTGTCAATGTCACATGACGAGATATTGAAAGAAATGAGATTAGACTCTAGTTGGCTTAACCACAATGTCATAATACCTTTTGGAGATTAAAGAACTTGAGAAATATTATAGAGGAAGGTAGGATTTGTTCTGGTCCTTCAAGAATGGGAAGAGTGACAGTCACTAGATATGGTGAAGGGAAGAATTTATAGGAGGAAAAGTTGGAGGTGGGAAAATACAGGGAAGGTCTGGGGAGAAGCAGGAAGGGGCCTCTACCTGGAAGGACTGTATGTATGGTGCACCACTGGCCTCCAGGGAGTGCTCAAAATATCTTGTCCACCGCCACCCCCCAGTCTTCACCCCACTGCACATCAAAGGGTCAAAATGAAGAGCAAGAAGACTCACTCTTCCAAAGAGGATAGTTTTCACTTAAACTCAAGGCACTGATTAGGACACATTTCTAAAAATGGAGCCTTGAAAGGGAATAAAGATCACAGAATAGTCAGGCTTGATTTTTCTTGTCTTCAGACTCCTTCCATCACTGAGGGATCAGGCCTAAAAAGAAGACCATATATTTCAAGTATGGTGAGCAAAGCAGGTGGGTGTGATGTGAAGGAGAGGGGACAATTAGAAGGTCACTATGCTATGCCACAAGCCTTGACAGTTTTAGTGGAATAAAAGTGAGTTCATCCATGGAGACATGAGAACTTGGGAGTCAGTACAGGGATTAGGAAATAACTGCTATGATCAATTTCTTGGGAATTCTTAGGAACAGGAAAAAAAATCCACATATTATTGCCCAGGTAAATCAGATAGCATGAATATGAAGTATGTCTAATCAGGATGGTGACATTATTTTCTTTAGCAAATCCCAGTAGCTCAGGTCAGGGAACTAAAAAAACAAGCCAACAAAAACCACCTAAAAGTAGGCAATCACCCACCAGGGTTGAATGAGTAGGGTCGTTGAGGCAGTGGGTTAAGGAAGGGCACAGAGATCTGACTACAGCACTGGTTAAGTGCGTGATGATGGCATGCCAGTCAAGAGGAGTGGTTTCTAATGCAAGAGCAGGAAGTCTAGGGACAGCAGTGCAGGAAGGTCACAATGAAGCATTGTAAATAGGCAGATAGTGAGATGGGGGCAGGAGGAAGAGCAGAAAGCTGTTTGGGTACCAAGGAATGAGGAATGAGGATGGGGGGAGTTAGGGTGTTTGTGACGGACATGTACATTCTGCTGTATTTAAAGTGGATAACCAACAAGAACCTACTGTATAGCAAAGGGAACTCTGCTCAACGTTATGCAGTGGCCTGGATGGGACGGGAGTTTGGGGGAGAATGGATACATGTGTATGTATGACTGAGTCCCTATGCTGTCTGCTTGAAACTATCACAACATTGTTAATAAGCCATACCCCAATACCATGGTGTCCCTATGCCAAGGTGTGATGGTGGTCAAGGAAATTGATCACATTGGGGATTAGCGACATTAGGGTATGAGAAAGTCATCAGCATGGGTACAGTTTGTCCTGGATGTTGGCAAATGTCAGAAAGAAAGAATGGACCTGTAGTGGTCCTAGAGGAAGGTAGAAAGGATCCTGCGGGTCAAAGCATCTGAAGGTGGGGGCCACGTGCGTGCTGTGAGATGACAGAGAGAATATGGTGCAGGGGCAGCAGGGGGAGGATGTGAGTGCCAAGCTCATCCCTGGCTCATTCCTGGTGGTGGGGAGAAGAGGTTGCCATTGTTTTTGCAAGCCAGGGCCACTGATCCCTGGGGATGGCATGAGGCCAGCCTACAGCTGAAGTGGGGGCCCAGGTTGGGGTGACTTGGCAGTGCTGGGAACACAAATTCCTGTCTCTTGTCTGCTTCCATGACCTACATGTTGGCAAGCTAGACAATGATATGGAGTCCTTTATTTTTTCCCCCTAAAACTTATCCTTTTGCTCTGCTTTCTACTGCATGTCAAAATAGTTTATAATTGCATCTTATACCACACCACATGCCCTAAGAACCACAATGTGTTCCCACATGTTACTCTGCTATTATTTTAGAGAAAGCTGCCAGAATTTAATTTCACTTTCCTCTAAGGTAGTTTATGGTACAGCTGCATTGCTTTGCAACATCCACAGTTAATAAAAATCAGACAGATAAGCAGCCTGAACCATGACACTGCACGATATGCCACAGACATTCTTAAAACCCAGGACACTAGAAAACTTGGGATCTCAAAGTTATGGAATCTCAAAATGTTGAAGATTTAGTCCTAAAGAATTCCCAGGGGGAGGAAAATGAATGTTGTCCACGAATCACCACACAGAGATGGCTTAAAGCATGGGCCCAGGAATCAGATGGACTCATGGTCAAGGAGGCCAAGAGGCCCAGCTGACAGCCACGGGTCCTTGGTCAAATCTTGGACCGTCTCTTCGTCTTGGGTTCCTCATCTCTCAATGGGGATGACACCTGTCTCACAGAATTGCTAGGAACTAAATATGATGAGGCAATAATGCTTGCAGGGAGGTTCACAGAATAAGTGCTCAGTAAATGCTATAAGGCTATGACTTTTTAAAAAAAGTCATTATTGTTACTTTGTTTTGTAAGTTTCTTCAGGAAAGTTTATGGTAAACTTAGTGGTGTGTGTGCATGTGTGTGTGCGTGTGTATGTGTGCGCATGTGTGCACACGCGTGTGTGTGTGTGTGTGTGTGTGTACATATATTTCTTTTCCTAAGAAGCATTGAAAATAATAGCTACCTTCTGATTTTTTTCTTACCATAAGTTCAGGAGGGTACCTGAGGCAGTTAGTATGCCTTTTTATGTGAATACTTAAAGACAGTGAGAAACAATCAGGAAAGGGACCCTATCCCGGGGTCCCCAACACCCGGCCACAGAGCAGTACCAGTTGGTGGCCTGTTAGGAACTGGGTCACACAGGCGAGTGAGCAAAGCTCCATGTGTACTTCTGCTGCTCCCATCACCCCCAGATGGGACCATCTAGCTGCAGGAAAACAAGCTCTGGGCTCCCACTGAATCTGCATTATGGTGAGCTGTATAATTGTTTCATTATATATTACAAGATAGTAATAATAGAAATAAAGTGCTCAACAAATGTAATGGGCTTAAATCATCCCCAAACCATCATTCCTCATCGGCTGTGGAAAAACCATCTTCCACGAGACTGGTCCTTGTTGCCAAAAAGGTTGAGGACTGCTGCCCTACTCCATTTCTCAGGACCACACTGCTGCCCTATTTTCAGCTACCATGGGGGCAGCCCTCTGCTCACTGTTTATCACCCTCCTACATGAAACATGCATATGCATGTACCTATACTAATTCATGTACCTATACTAATTCATGTACACTGAAGATAGAGATGACTGCTACATGCATTTTAGCTTTTGGATATAATGAAACCATAATATTAACTCTTTATACTCTGCTTATTATTTATAATAAACAGAAGGAGATCAGCCCTGGGATTTCTTTGGAAAGAATGATGCTAAAGCTGAAACTCCAGTTCTTTGGCCACCTCATGTGAAGAGTTGACTCATTGGAAAAGACTCTGATGCTGAGAGGAATTGGGGGCAGAAGGAGAAGGGGACGACAGAAGATGAGATGGCTGGATGGCATCATCGATTAGATGGACGTGAGTCTGAGTGAACTCCGGGAGTTGGTGATGGACAGGGAGGCCTGGCATGCTGCAATTCATGGGGTCGCAAAGAGTCAGACACGACTGAGCAACTGAACTGAACTGAACTGAAGAAGTATCTAAACTGTCACCTTTAAAACCAAAGCTATTTCACATTTTCATCCTTGCTGGTTTTAGATTATTAGAGTATCCAAAAGAAGAGATACTTGAATATTTAAAAATACTTAGCTCATCTACTTTGAATAGGATGAATCCCCACATATCATTAGCAAAGTGAATCAGAAAGTACTTCACTTAACTTATGGTTGCCAGGGGGAAGGATGGAGTAGTTAGGGAGTTTGGGATAGGAACACACTGCTATATTTAAAGTGGATAACCAACAATGTCCTACTGTGTAGCACAGGGAACTCTGCTCAATGTTATGTGGCATCCTGGATGGGACGGGAGTTTGGGGGAGAATGGATACATGAATATGTATGTATGGCTGAGTCCATTTGCTGTCCACCTGAAACTATCACAACATTGTTAATCAGCTATACACCAATACAAAGTAAAAAGTTAAAAAAAGGAAAGTATTTCAGCTTAACTTCTACTAGGAACTCTACTGAGTTGTAAGTGGGGGAAATCATGATGAAGCGGAGAACACAAGGAAGTGTAAACCCTAGTGAGGAAGCCTAGGGGTGCATTTGTTAAGAGGGTGGACATTTCTTCAAGCTGACTTTTCTTAGAGTTGTACCTTGGTCATCAATATTATACCATTTGCCACTGATAACAATGTTGAGTTCTGCTTGATTTGCTGTACCTACAGATTAGAAATGAGTTGCTCTATGGAAAATGAAGCCACTGGAGGAGGAGAATAGAATGAGCAGATTCCACAAAGTGTGGACTTTCCATACTTACTCCTGCACACAGGCATCTGGCAAGATCTCACCAGAGGGGGTCCAGAAAGATGCCGGCACAGAGTCTCACTGAGGGGGACCCGACGGCCTTTGGCCGTCAGCTTCTGGCACGTCTGCTGTCTCCACTGGGTTCCAACACCACAACTGACAGAACACTGTAATGAGAACGGTGGAGACAGAGTCACGTGGAGTGAGCAGACACACGTCCCCAGCAATAGCCACGTCTCCCACAGTGAAGTAGGCAGTTCCCAGGCCTGAACATCTTTCAGAATATGGAGACTTTCTCTCTCCCCACCATTCCCCTGCCCTCCCCCTCACCTTTTCTCTTTTCCCTCCTTCTTTTCCTTCCTTCTTTCTTTTTTTAAAAAATCTATTTGCAAGGTGGGATTCCCTGATAGCTCAGTTGGTAAAGAATCCACCTGCAATGCAGGAGATGCCGGTTCAATTTCTGGGTTGGGAAGATTCGCTGGAGAAGGGATAGGCTACCGACTCCAGTATTCTTGGGCTTGTGCCTCAGCTGTTTTGTAAGGTATGAGGCCCACTGTTTTTTTCCAATTTTACTGAGATATAATTGATATATAACATTGTATTAGTTTAAGGTATACAACATAATGATTTATATACATATATACTGCAAAATGATTACTACAGTAAGTTAACAGCCAGAATCTCACATAGTTACAAGGTTTTTAACCTTGTGACTGAATATTTTAAATGAATGTTTATAACTGGCATAGTTTTGTTATAATATGAAGCAAAAAAATTTCAGAAACAGTATAACATGTATGTTTTAAATAAATACTAAAAGCCCAATGAGATACCATTTCCCATTTCAAACCCATTAAGATGGCTATTATTAAAAAAAAAATAGATGGGATAGACTGGAATGTTGATGCACTGCTGATGCAAATATAAAATGGTATAGCCTCTATGGAAAAGTTTGTCGGGTCCTCAAAAAGTTACACAAAGAATTACCATATGATCCAGTAATTCCACTTCTCGAAAAATATCCCAAAAAAATCGCAAGCGGAAACTCAGATGTTTGTATACCAATGTTCACAGTAAGCATCATTTACAACAGCCGAAAGGTGCAAACCACCATACACTACATGGCCTTTTATGACTGGCTTCTATTACTTGGCATAATTCTTCGAGGCTCATCCATGTCGTAGCAGGTATTAGAATTTCATTCCTTTCTTATGGTGCAATGATATATGTATATACCACATTTTGTTTATCCATTCATCTGTTGATGGACATTTCGATTACTTCCTTTCTTCTTTCTGAGATAGTAACTAATTTTTAGTAATTAATTGCCATAGGATTCTGGGGCCTTGTAGTTGATGTCTCATTTGTTTGTTATCTATTTATATAGTAAGATGACTTTGCTTTTTAAAAAATGATATAATACAGATAATAATGTGGTATCAATTTTGTATGGTGACTAGACTTATTGTAGTGATCCTTTCGTAATGGATACAAACATTGAATTTCCATGTTGCACACCTGAAATGGAAATACCAATTATAGTTCAATAAAAACTTTAACATTAAAAATGGCATATACCCATGACCAAGAATTGAAAAACTAGAAAAACATAAAAGGAAAGGTCTTTTAAAAAACACCCAAGCTGCTATACATAAAATAACATTGATATGTGATAATCATTGTGTGTATAAAAATGATAGCTGATAATCATAATTACATATGTACATGTAATTTTAACATTTTACTACAGTTTTATTAGGCATATTAGGAAAAAATTAAATAAGATGAAAAGAGTTCAAGTAACTAATTCCCAAAAGAACTCTCTGCAGTTAAGGAAGATGAAAGAAACCAATAAGAGATTCAGGTGGTTATTGGGTTGGCCCAAATGAACTTTCTGATCAGCCTGATATTGTTACTGATATATTCTGACATCCGAGAATATCTATTGACTCACTGCTAAGAAGAGGGACAGGCACATTCACATTTCCACATCTCTTCTCTCCAAACATTCCATTTGTTTTTGTTAAACTATTTAGCTAATGTCAAGATTTTCTGATATTTATGTTCTGTTCTGAGTGCCAGTGCTGACTGATTAGCCTTAATTCTGCCCTTAAATGAATTTATGATGCATCTTCTGTCTTTTTTTCACCAGGATCTGTGTCTTTCTGGATTTTTTACTGGGAGTCATCTTGGTGTGTCTTCTTGGCCCTGAAAGTCTTGATCCCATACCATAAGACAGATTTATGCATGGATGATCTGACTGCCTCTCTGTTGCCTTTCCACATGGAGAAAAACAAAATGAAAAGGAAAATACTTGGGTCATAGTTCCTTTAAAAAAAATTATTTATTTAATCTTTTGGCCATGGAGCATGTGGGGACCTTAGTTCCCTGACCAAGGACTGAACCAGTGTCCCCTGCATTGGAAGCACAGAGTCTTAACCATTGGATGGCCAGGGAAGTCCCTTTCCTTCCCTTTTGAACTGTAGCAAGTTTCACTGTCTGCTGGCATCTAAGGCTACCGTGAAGATGTGTGAGGCCAGGCAGGAGATTTTTGTTGTTTGTTTGACTTTTATGCTCAGAGGCCTTTTGCTCTTGCTTTTTTTAAACCATGAAGTTCAGCACCTTATTTGCTGGCTGTGTCTTAGTGGGTCATATTTTCTTGGCACGTAGTATGCCATTCCGATCTGAAGGTTAAAGCTTTTATTAGAGGAAGCTAATTCTCCTTATTATCTCTGAATATTTTTTGTTCCACTTGTTTTGTTCTTCTCACAAATACCCATTACACTCATGTTTAATCTCCTCTGCTTTCCATATCCATCACTGCCTCTAAAAACCAATTTTATATCTTAACTCTTTTCCATATCATCTTATATGAGTCATTCCAGCTTATATACCATAGCTCTCTGTTTTCAGTTATTAATTTTTTGTTGCTTGTAAAATAACTTTTATGTCTGCTATATAAAATTTTTCTTTTCAGATTTTTCCCCTAACTATTTCAAGTTGTCTTTTCATCT
>SJYQ01096287.1:373718-396824 GCA_006410935.1 Redunca redunca
CCTGTTCCTTTCCCCATGCCCTGACTTCTTTCTGATCCTTCACTTCCCCCCTTTAAGTTTTGATGCTTAGTTTTTATGCTGGAGCTTTAAATGTAGCTGGCCATTCACCCATGTGAATAACATGGGTCAGGTGATGAGCTTGGGCATTTCCATCAGTTTCTTGCCTTCCACAGTCTGTCATCAAATTTTTATTTCCTCTTCCCACATCTCTCTTCAAACTTTGGCATTTGAAGGGCTAGGGTGACTCAGGGAACAGTCTCTTAAGTAACTGTAATCACCCAGCAAGCAGCCTTCATGCCACTCCATCTCTGCAGCCTTCCTGGGCTACAGGGCCTCCACACATGTTCTCTCCTGCAGCTCCATCTGCCCCACAGCTCTGGAGGGACGTTCATGGTATTTTCAGGGGCGGCACATGGTCCCCCATCTAGTGTCTATAATCAAGAACCGCTGAGCAGGCCTTTTAGGACTCTCACATTTACTCCTTGGGAAATCTACCTCCTGCTCGTGCCTGAAGAAATATTTGTCAGCCCTCAGCCTTCTCTCTTTCATTTTGGTTCAGATTTTATGGTCTTTGGCAGGTGTGTTTCATAATTTATTGTTTGGGCTTGTGGCTGTTTCATTGTTCATTGAAGACAGAGTGTTCTCTTTCTTTCATTATCTTTGTGGGGTTTTTTGTTGGGTTTCTAAAAAGTTGAATGGAATTTTTTAAATGCTTTTATTGTTCTCTTCAACAGAAAGCCCTAATTATTAATATGTTTTCAGTGCCAAGGGAAGCTTTTTGTAAGCTTTTGAACAAGATAAAAATTACCATTTAGCAACTTATGATGTACATTAAATTCCTTACATAGGAAAGGGTTCGGTTCCAACAGCACATTCGTAAGTCCAATTTGTTCCTAAGTCCAACAAGGTTACTGTAGGTACCCAGCTAGCACAATCAGCTATACAGTACTGTCTGCAATAGCAATAGGTTTATCATACTTTTCACACAAATAATACATTAAAAAAATAAACATTTTTAATCTTACAGTACAGTACCTTGAAAAAGTTCAGTAGTACCACCTACATCACTGCTGCTTTTTATGCTTGCTTCCAGACATCCTGGGCTTGAAATAAAGACACTGCACAACTGTATTCTACACAGGACTATACAGGACTCTACACACAAGCACAACCAGTTGTAGAGGAGGCATGCATGTGACAATGTACATCAGACCCGTGAACTAACTTACATGATTAGACATGCAAATACACATTCTCATCTTTTAAAGTTTGCAACTTGAAGATTTGTATGTAGGGTATTTGCTGTATTTTTTAAAACAAGTCAAATCGTCATCTAGGAGTTTTCCATATAATATAAAAACAGTAGTTAAATAATTGCCAATCACCATTCACAAGCCATTTCTAATGATCAATATTTGACTTTTTATCCCCACTATGAATGGAAGGATCAATTGCAAACCCCTTTTCTGGATAGAGATCTTACATGATCTTGTGTCCACTAAGTTCAAGGTTAGCATGCCACTTGCACGTGTCCACAGCAGAGAGAGTGGAGATGACAGAATCAGTGGCATTAATTATAAGTTACAAAACAGCAACTTTATGCCAAAGCTTTGTGATCATTCAAAAGAAATATGGTAGATTCCTCTGGAAGAGCACATGTAACTTTGTAACTATTTGTCTGTGACCTTCAAATTGGAAGGTCTGTTGGGCAGGAGATAAAATCCTTGGCTCACATTTTCTTTTTCTAAATATATTGCTCCACCGTTTTCTACTGTGATGTAGCATTGTTGAGAAGTCTGATGCTAACCTGATTTTCTTTCCCTAATAAGTGACTTTGTCCTTTTGCTGAGATACACTTACACAGTATTCTTTACCTTTAAAGTCCAGTGGTTTTAGCAGAGTATGTCTTGATATGGGCCATTCTGGGTTGATTTTTCCATGTATGCTCTTTCAATATAGTGATTTGAATCTTCTGTTTATAGTTTTGTTCTGTTGTTTTGGTTTTCTTTTCTCAGGACTCTAATAATAGATACATGATTTTCTTTCTCTGCTTTTTACAGCCGTCATTTTTGCTTAAATCCTTTTTGTTTTTCTTCAGTTATTTTCAATTCTCTCGTTTCTCTTATTACACTTTCTGCATCTGGTCTTTCTTGTGTTCCCTCTAGTTTAGTCTATGTTTCTGACTTTTCCCCCCTTAGTTTTCTAATTCTTTCTTGAACCCTGTCAGCTAATTTTTCACATCCCCCTGTTATTTATTCACCTCATTTCAGAATTTTTCTGTTTTTTATTTGTTTCTATAGATGTCTTAGCTTCTTTTAGCTGATTTTATAATAGTAAGTTGTATTTTCATCCACCTCAAAGTCAAATTTTCATTATGTTGCTACGTTATTGATACTTTTTTCTTGCGGTATCCTTCTATGGGGTTTGCTGTTGGTCTTGTTTAAATGAAACAGATTTTTCTCTGTACTTTTGAAATAGTGTAAGGGGGTGTTCAAGGGAGTTATTTCACTGTAAAGGACTCCCTCCTCTGGTGCTGAAATGAAGTATTCAAGGGTTTGGCCACAGTTTTGAAACTGACTCTTCTAGACTCTTCTACTCCCAAGGAGCTGAAGGAACTGAATATCTTTCCTTTACCCCTTTATTCCTTTTCAGCTTGGCTTAACATTCTGGCAGGTTTTGTTGTACATTTCTACAGTCTTAAGGATGCGAATTCCTCCAGTGCTCTCCAATCTTCTTAAGGCTCTGAATGAGTTTGCATGATTTTTCTTGCTCTAAACCACACACAGGAGCCTTGAGTCTTCTCTCAGTTTCACTGATTATCTCAGACCAACATGCTAAAGGTTCTTCTATTCTGGAATAGGACTACTTTATTATGGTGATATTTCTCTGTTCCATGGCTCTTATCCTTGTTTCTTCTATATTAAAAAAAAAAACACCTCTAACTGCTATACTTGCTATTACATATGGTTTGCCCCCCTGCCCCCTGCCCCTTATATCACTTCCATTAAAGTTAGTATCTGTTATCTTTTCCTTTCTTTTGGGAATTCCAATTGCCCTGTTTTCTGTTTTGTTTTGTTTTGTTTTTAATGAGAGATTTTGGAATATTAAACAACTATGCTGCTATCATGATTTTGCTTCACTGGAAGCCTCCTAAACATTTTTAAAGGAACTGCTATTAACAATATATTCTTTGATATCAAGGCATTCATTTTTCCATTTTCAGTTACCACTTAAATGTTGATGATTCCCAAAACTATAACTTTACTGTAGATCTTGTATGAGCTACAATTCTTTATTGATACCTTTATAGATCCTCAAACAACACCCATTTAAAAAATCAGCTCATTTTCTGTCCCTTTCAAGTCACCTTCCAAGCATGTATTTCCTTCTCTCATTGTTAATATCATCTTTGTCCATTAATTACCCAAGATAGAAATCTAGGACACTCCTCTTTTTGTGTGTGTGTGCTCATTTTTATCAATTAGCAAGTTTGCCAGTTAGTTTTGCTAAATCTCACTTAAAATCACCCATGTTTATTGATCCCAACTGCTCATTATCTCTCATTCTTTTTATTTCCATTTTCATCAGCAAGGTCCCTCAAACTCTAGGTTCCTTCTTCTTCTAACACATTGTTCAGAACTATTTTCTAAAAATCCTGCCTTTTATTTCTCCATTCAGACTCCTCCTACAATGCCCTCAGTGACTGTTAGGGATAAATCCAAAGTCCTTCACAATCTGGCTGCCACCTCTCCTTCACCTCTCACCTTCCTCCATTTCTTTAACGCATTCTATCCTAAGCCACATAAGATTGATAAGCCCACAGCCTACACCTGTGTATATACTCTTGTCTCTGCCTAGGACACCCTGCTGTCTCATTTCCACACATCTGGCACTCATCATTTAACACCCAACTCTTAATCTACATCTTCTACAACACTTTCCTGGGACCCAGGGAGACTTAGATTTTCACATAGTTCTGTAGATGGGATATCTTTATTCGTCTTACATGTCTTTTTCATCCGTCTGCCTTTGAAGCCTATATTCTTGGTTGTCTCAGATTCCTGGTACCTGGGGCATTCAATCATGAAAGTGAAGGTTGCTCAGTCATGTCTGACTCTTTGCAACCCCATGGGCTATACAGTCAATGGAATTCTCCAGGCCAGAATACTGGAGTGGGTAGCCATTCCCTTCTCCAGGGGATCTTCTCAATCCAGGGATCAAACCCAGGTCTCCCACACTGTAGGCAGATTCTTTACCAGCTGAGCCACAGGGAAGCCCAAGAATACTGGAGTGGGTAGCCTATCCCTTCTCCAGTGGACTTTTCTGACCCAGGAGTCAAACCAGGTCTCCTGCATTGGAGGTAGATTCTTTACCAACTGAGCTATCAGGGAAGCCTGCAATCAATCATAGCAGTGCTCAGTAAATGACTGTGAGGACGCAGGGCTGTGGCAACAGGCATATTCAAGTCTCTTTATTTAAGTCCACAAATAAGGGCATTTCCATCCTACATACCTGCTTATCAGTAAGCTGAAACTGCCTTATTGATGTTAGTATACGTGTGTGTGTGTGTGTGTGTGTGTATCTGGAAAACACTTTCATGCAATTGTGTGCTAGTGCATATTTTACAACAGGGTTCATGGAGAAAAGGGCCCTGATTGTAAGATTTGCCAATTTCTGTGGTGTAAATACTCCCATCATGGCTGATGTCAAGCTGTTATTGGAATATCACTGACTACACAGTAGGATGAGATCACAATTAGTTCTCAAAAGCCAGCATGAACTGGCTCTAACACATGTTGGAGTACTCCTTTCATAAGTCATAAATAAAACATCTATTGAAAACTGGAAAGCCATGTTTGGAAATTCATATATCCTGGGCATATATCTTGAGCTGTACTTTGTAAAATGTCTCATGTATAGAGACCACTTCCTTTTTATTTAGCATATGGACAGATTTCAAGAATTGAAAGAGTTGGCAGGTATAGATAGGTAGTTGAACACAGGAGGTGAACTCAGAGATGATCACAGGTGTTGGAAATACAGTGCTACATGGACAGAGACAGGAAGTAGGTGGGGAAGCTGGATGGGATGAAGGTGTTCCTTTGCTTGAGGATCTATCCTACTTGAAGAGCTAAGGATAAGGTATCAAAGAGAAAATCAGAAACTGTGCCCAGAAACAGAAAATCACCTATAGAAGTCAGAGAAGAAGTCACATCACAGAGTCATCTCTAGAGGGTAAATGTAGTGCTAAAAATCAAAGGGTCAAACATTGAGCTTTTTGAAGATTTGGAAGAAGACACACCAATACAAAACATGCAGTCAGGTAATTAGGAAAAATAAAAAACACCAAGGAATATCCTGAAGGAGAATGATGAAAGTGGATGAAATGGCCAAATGCTCCATCAAAGCACAGAAAACAAAGAATGAGGAAAGGCTACTGGATTTCAGGCAGCGGGAGGGGCCACAAGACAACTTTTGGAATGACTGCCCCATAGAAGAGTCAATGTTTCTTTCTTGTAGCTACAAAAGCAGCATAAGAGTTGAGGCTCCTTTCCACATAAAACTTGGTTCAGATCGAAGGAAATCAGGGAAAAGGAATAATACAATGAATGAACAAAGCCCAAACATGCCATGAAGAGTGAGTGAATTACAGCTGCAGCCTGAGAGGCTTGGCATGGTGAAAAATGGAAATTCTGGCATGGCTTTTTGGTCTTTCTGGGACCAGGGGTAGTGGGGTAGTGGCTGGTTCCAACGGGGAAGGGATACATCCAGAACCATGAAATGGATGGCTGCCCGGAATGAGCCATCCCATGGCAGAGGGATGAGTCTGGCAGAAAGCTTTAGGGAGGGTGGCAATTTGGCATCAGGATCTCTGCTGAAAGTAACTCAGAAATGAGAGAAAATATTAAATATCAACAGAAAAGCTGAACCATACAGGAAAATACAAACTGCAGGGGAACGCATGTGCCTGACTGGACCCAAGTCTGAACACCAGCTCTGCCCAGCTGTGACATGGGCACACCTGCTCCTCCTCCAGCTGCAGGTTTCCTGGACATGTGGCCTTGGCTGGGTGCAGGCAGATGTCTTGATTGGGCTTGGGCTGACCTCTTGGAGTGTGCTCTTGCCTCATGATGGCCGCCTAGGAAACTGATCTGCCTCTGGTCCAACCCAGCTCACGTGGATAACCTCCTTTGTCTCTTTTTCTTCCTCCCAACAAAATCCCTCCCAGTGAATGATTTTTCCTGTCCTGTTAGCGAGCCTGAGTTTTTCTACAGATCACAACTCCAACACACTTTAACATGTCTCCTGTCTTTGCAAAGACACTTGAGGAAGAATGTTTACCTGCTCAGAGGTCTGCAGGGCCCAAGGACCTGTCAGCAATCTCATGGCCACTGACTGCAAGGACACTATCAGCCAGATGAGAACACCATATGGGTGCTCAGGAAGTAGCTTCCCATTAAATGCAATAAAAAAAGCTGGGTCATTATGAGTTAGAGCTGAGAAATGCTGTATGATTTTAGAGACTAGAAGACTTCAAAGAGGAGGGAAGCTCAGAGCTGGGCCTGGGGGTTTGAGGGTATCAACAAGAACAAAGACACAAGGCAAGCCTTAGTCAACAGAGTGATGGATGTTCATTTAGTGAAAGATAACCAGTGACTGCAAATTCCATCATTCACAGAGAGAAGGAACAGTAGAGGACAGTGAGAGTGTCACCCCCTGTCTCTCCTTTCTAAAAGGCCTGTGGGAAGAGTTTGTTCCAATAAACAAGATGGAACTGTGAAGGCCTCTGCTTTCTTGGAGAAAAGAAGAGACGAGGGCACATCCAGATACAGGGGCCTGCTTTCCAAGCCACCACTGCTCATACCTCGTCTTTCCTTTTTCCTGCCTCTTCCTCTTGGGTTAGGGCAGCATGTGCCCAAAGACATTACTGCCCAGAACAATCCCTACTGTGGACACACTGAAGGGTGTGAAGAACACACTGAAGGTTCAAGAACTCTCCCAAGGAGAAGGGGTAGGTGAGGAAATGCTTCCCAAAGGGTACTGTGCCTGACAGCACCTGGGGAGTCTCATTCAAATGCAGATTCTGATTCCTTAGGTCTGTGTGGGACTTGAGATCATCATCTCTTCCAAGATTCCAGCTTCCAAAGAGATCCCTGTGAGGTTGGGGTTGACATATACACACTATTATGTATAAAACAGACAACTAATGGGAACTTACTGCATAGCACAGGGAACTCTACTCAGTGCTCCGTGGTGACCTACATGGGAAGGAAAACCAAAACAACAGAGGGGATATGTGTACACGTATGGCTGATTCACATTGTGGTATAGCAGAAATCAACACAACATTATAAAGCAACTATACTCCAATAAAAATTTTAAAAAGAATAAGCAAGACTGGAAGAGCTGGAATAACAAGAAAGGGGGCTGGGATGTGAGTTCCATCCATTCAAGGAAAGCCCCACAAGGAACTGAAAGTTGATTTTTCAGGCAACAAGACCTTTAGGAGTTGACTTGATAGACGGACTGGTGGGAATACTATGAGGTGTTAAGATATAGTTTGGAGAGGGGGAAGACGGTACAGAGGCAGGGAATAAGGTGGGCAGTGTAGTATGTAAAAGAGAACCCTTGCAATAAGGCCAAAAGGCAAGGATTCTATTCCTACTTCACAGCCTATTTTAGTTATGTGGGTTTAATTTCTCCCTCTTGAAAAATGGGTATTGCTACTAGACTATATTAAGTCCTGCTGCTGCTGCTGCTAAGTCGCTTCAGTCGTGTCTGACTCTGTGCGACCCCATAGACGGCAGCCCACCAGGTTCTGCCATCCCTGGGATTCTCTAGGCAAGAACACTGGAATGGGTTGCTGTTTCCTTCTCCAGTGCATGAAAGTGAAAAGTGAAAGTGAAGTCACTTAGTTGTGTCAGACTCATAGCGACCCCATGGACTGCAACCCACCAGGCTCCTCCATCCATGGGATTTTCCAGGCAAGAGTAGTGGAGTGGGGTGCCATTGCCTTCTCTGATATTAAGTCCTAATTATGCACTAAAATGTTAGTTTGGAATTCTGCTCATTGCAATTAATGTGAGCTTGAGAGGATAAACAGTAAATTCAGCAGTGGTATCAACAGAATACAGAGGAAGTAAAGGCATGAAACATTTTCAGAAAGTTGAAATGACAGGGTTTAATAAAATTCTATATAAGGAGACATAAGGCAGAGAAGAACGAAACTGATTTTGAGTTAATCCTGGGATACAATGACTTTGGTTTTCTCAAAAGACAGAAGTCATGGGATTTGGTGTAGGAGAAATATGATGAGTACAGATTAAGTAATATTGAGTAAACACTGAAAATGAATCATTATGGGTGGGTCTGGAGCAGGGCACTCACACAACCCGGAGAGTAAATGTGTCCTGAAATTCTGTGTCCAGGACATTCCACTCAAATCAAAGGAGTCCCAGCTCTCATCTGAGGGAGGACATACCAAAAGGCTGAAAGGGAGGAGGAGCAGAAAAGAAGGGGCTGTAAAGTTGGGATGGCCCTTACCTTGGACCAGTCTCCCACAGTCCAGTGTGGAGGACAGTCTGTCCTGGCACAGGACTTACGGGATGAGGCCTTGGGTCCTTGGCACAGTTCCTCGGAGAGATTCAAGAAGCTGCCATCCGTTAAGAGCTGCCGACAGGTGACCCTGCGATTCTGCGTTCCCCCTCCGCAGGTCCTGGAACACTGGGAGGACACAAGGAAGTGAGTCCACGGGCTCAGCCCTCTTCGGTTTAGTGAAACACAGGGCTCTTACGATCATAAGCCTGGCAGCCATACCTGCTGCCACTCTTCAATATGCCAGCTAGGAGGGCAGTCAAACTGGTTGCATGCTTGTAAGGCATGGGGTTTCTCATCGCTGCATTCCTCAGGTGGGGAGGGGGACTCCCCAGGGTGCAGGCAGTACACTTCTCGAGTCTGGATGCCAACACCACAGGTAGCTGAGCAGGGTCCCCAAGAGCCCATGTGCCACCTGTACCAAAACAACAAGTGGGCAAAATTCACTGTCCAGTGGACTCAGTGGGACACCCAGAGCATGGACAACTGCATGCTGCTCTCTGGACTTTCAGCCTCCACCCTCAGCATCAATAAATGCAATTAGACTGCAGAAATATAATGTTTAAAGGCAAGACATGTCAGAAAAGTGCTTAAAGCTTTCACCTGTCTAGGAAAGTCTGGAGTGAAAGAGAAACAGATTTCTCTCCATCCTAGTCTACCACCATATATCATTAATAAAATCTTGCTTTTGTTTTGAATAGAGCCCCAAAGCAAGGATGATTTATTCAAGGTGTCAAAAGAAATTTTAAATGCTTAAAAGCACACTTCAGGAAATTTTTAGGGCACCTGGATTCATTATTTGGAATATCCCTAAGAAAATTCTTTTATGTTAGGATTGGATTTACAGCACATATATATACATAATGTGATTCCTTTCCAATAAGATCTCGGAAAAATCAGGTTTTCTCATGAAACATCTGCAAAAATGAAAAACCAGGGCAGTTGCTTTGGGTACATATTTCCAAGTTGCCTTCAAAAATGATTCTCTCAATTCACACTTTCACCAGAAGTAGAGAAAGCCTGGCTTCTACAGCCATACGACCGCCGGAGTGTATCATTTGAAAAAGGCTCTGCCCATCTGATGGGTGAAAAATTGTATATAATTATTATTTTAAAACTTGTAGATATTTAATTATTAGTAACCATGAATCTTACCCCAGCTGTAAAATATTTTTCTAAG
The DNA here is from genome assembly GCA_006410935.1 of Redunca redunca. Lineage (NCBI taxonomy): Eukaryota > Metazoa > Chordata > Mammalia > Artiodactyla > Bovidae > Redunca > Redunca redunca. The sequence goes on from SJYQ01096287.1 coordinate 383,494, forward strand.
CTCCTGGCTTATCAAAAAGACAAATTTTAACAAGAATATAGAGAATTTAATAATATATTTGAAAATTTTGATGAAATAGATAAGCTATTCAGTTCAGTTCAGTTCAGTTGCTCAGTCGTGTCTGACTCTTTGCGACCCCATGAATCACAGCACACCAGGCCTCCCTGTCCATCACCATCTCCCAGAGTTCACTCAGATTCACATCCATCGAGTCAGTGATGCCATCCAGCCATCTCATCCTCTGTCATCCCCTTCTCCTCCTGCCCCCAATCCCTCCCAGCATCAGACTCTTTTCCAATGAGTCAGCTCTTAGCATGAGGTGGCCAAAGTACTGCAGTTTCAGCTTTAGCATCATTCCTTCCGAAGAAATCCAGGGCTGGTCTCCTTCAGAATGGACTGGTTGGATCTCCTTGCAGTCCAAGGGACTCTCAAGAGTCTTCTCCAACACCACAGTTCAAACGCATCAATTCTTCAGCACTCAGCCTTCTTCACAATCCAACTCTCACATCCATACATGACTACTAGAAAAACCATAGCCTTGACTAGATGGACCTTAGTCGGCAAAGTAATGTCTCTGCTTTTGAATATACCATCTAGGTTGGTCATAACTTTTCTTCCAAGGAGTAAGCGTCTTTAGGCAACTACAAAAAGTTCTTTTGAAGAAAAGGACTAGATTGTGCTAATTTTGTGATTAAGTTCCTACAAGTTTCTAAGAAACAAATGAATTCTTATGTTACTTAAAATGTTCCAAGGTAAAAAAAGAGAATTAATATGTAAAGAAAACATTTGATTATAATCTATGATTGTATATTCTTAATTTTAAAAAGAGAGAAATAGAAATTCTAAGTAACAAGCATATTAATCAAAGGATTAAAATAATACACAGTATGAACATTCATTTGGAAGGACTGGTGTTGAAGCTGAGGCTCCAATACTTTGATCACTTGATGTGAAGAGTCTACTCATTGGAAAAGACCCTGATGCTGGAAAAGATTGAAGGCAAAGAAGAGGAGGGTGACAGAGGATGAAATGGTTAGATAGTATCACCGACTCAATGGACATGAATTTGAGCAATCTCCAGGAGATAGTGAAGGACAGGGAGCCTGGTGTGCTGCAGTCCATGGGATCACAAAGAGTCAGGCACGACTTAGTGACTGAACAACAATAGCAACACACGCTGTGAACTGGACATTTGTATCCTTCTCCAAACTCCACAGATTCCAAGAATACTTATATTATTTTCCAAATTGTTCTTATATTTTAATTTCTTCTGTAATGAATTCAACTTTCATTTGGCGAATCTGTGAACTATCTTCATTAGCATTAGATTCTTTCCATATGCTTTGGAGTGTCATTTTGCAGGCTCAGTGGGAAGGGGTTTTCTCTCCCTCCACCTCCTTTAATCCTTTTCTCTGTCTCTTAACCCTTTCCATATACAGTTTGGTTTGCCTCCACCGAGCCCTCTGGGGTATCCAGGCTAGAACCAGGTCCATGTGGATAATGTGGCATAGAAGCACTATGAAGACACTGACGACCCAACCACTGAGCCAACAGGTAAGCCAGGGCTGGAGCTGCTCCCAGGGCTCTACTGTGTCTGTCCTTCATCTTCACAGGTGAGTAGCTTCAGGTAAACAAAGGCTTCTGGTTGTGGTCAGCAGCAGCTTTTCTTCACAAAGAAGTAAGGAATATGGGTCCTTTTCCATGAGTTAAAAGAAAGATGCTCAGTCTCTGTTACCCAGAGGATCTGAACTCTCACTGACCCCAAATGCTGTGGGGCTAAAGCCCAGAAGAACCACAGGTCCACTTCCACTCACCACTTCCCTCTTCTGTTCCTTTCCCAGCCTATGTAGTTATTTTCACCGTTTCCTGGGTGTGATGTTTCCCTTTTTTTATACTGTAGCTATCACTGATCTGTATTTGGAGCAGAATGTGAAATTAAAACATGATCTGAATTGGAAGTATATTCGTTAACCTATTAATTAGGCTACTAATATATAAAGTTCCAGTAGCTTTAGGGGTGAGGAAAATCACCAACAGTAGATACTCTGACAACAATCAGACCACACAGCTAAAAATTAGAAGGCTTTTATTGCACTATTATAACAACTCAGCTTAACTATGTAATTTATTAGGAGCAACTTTGGGATGGTCAGTCTTTCAAGAAAGTACATAACTACTAGAATTGATCGGTGACATAAGGGACTGGAAGGGGAACCATTCTTATTCAAGAAACAGGTAACAATTTCTTATTAAGAGACAATGAACACAGCATTTTTTGTTTTAATTCAAGACCTGGGTAACAAGTTGGTACAGAAACATTTTACTCTTGGCTTTTGTCTCCCCACCTCCCTGTCTAGCCATGTTGAGTCCTGTCACAAAAGAAGAAGGCTCTTCTTGGACTAGTGGAACCATTATGTAACCCTGCCCATTTCTCTCTCCTGGAAAAAGCAAACTCCATAAATAGCAGACACTCAGCAGTTAAAGGACAGACCAAAGGGAGTAACCCCAGAAGAGCAAATAAACACACAACGCCCCACCTTGGAGAGTTCAGGCTAATACATCAAACACATTTGCCTCTGGGTAAATAAAGATCTACTGACTGTCCAACCCAATCTCACTGGTAAGTTTCACCCTGGGGTGACATTTTACTGCTATTGCCCTTGGAGTCAGTAAATATTTGTATGGAAAGTATTGTGCAACACCCTGTTCCTGTTATTCCTACACCACTGGTTTCTAGAACCTAAAACATTTTTGTAAACTTACCTTTATTTTGGCATCAACCCTTTGTCTCTGCTGGTTTTTTTCCAAAATAACTCTCAACCTTCAAAAACTTTATTAAACTTGCAACTTTGAAATGAGGAATAGTATTTCTCTTCACATAAAAACAGACCCTTAATTTTGCAAAGTGGCCAAGATATATTGTGTGCTGTATTATTCCCAGCTTGAAAACTCTGTGGGCAAGACTGCTGAGGCAGATTATGTGCAAGATCCCTGGCCAAGGCTGAGTGATGAGGAACCTGCTCGTGGGCTAGTTCATGAATAAACCAGCATGCTCCCTTCAGTAGCATAAAGGAACAGTTTCTAGATCTGTGGTCAGATCTTGCCCCAGTTTGGTAAGCAAAGGAAGGATGGCACTGCAAACCAAGCTCAGCCCTGCCTTGGCCTCCTAGGCAGGTCAAGCAGAGGCTGGTAGTCTTATAACTAAAACAAACCCTGAGCATTTCAAAGGACTCATGAGTAGACATGAGGATAATTGCAAAAATAATAGGCAGAGTACTGCAGATGTGAGTGAAAAACGCAACCTGAAGCATGACTCAACAATGAAAGACTAGAGCTGAAAAGGACCTTGGTGATGATAAAGTCTAACATCTTTCATCAACATTCAGATGAAGAAACTGGGCCCTAAGAGCCAAGGGACATGTCTGAAGTGTCCTGATCGAGGCAGAACTGGCCTCTACTCCATGCTCCAGATACATTCCCACTTCTCTCTGCACTGTTAAGACACATGCCTATCATGTGTCCAAGGTTAGGATCCCATTTCACACTGTTGACTTCATATACCAGGGAGCAGAGAGCCACTGATCACTTTTATGGGAGAGTACTAGCTTATTTCATGGATAAGGGCTCCAGGCAGAGGTCCACGACCCAGAGGCATAAATGAGCAGGAGCATGGGTCAAAGTGAAAAATTCAGTGTGGCTGCTGGGCAAGTTCAAGTTCCTCTGAGTGTATGTGAGTGAGCGTGTGTGTGTGTGTGTGTGTGTGTGTGTGTGTGCGCACACACATACGCTGTGATAATGTGGTTCAAGAACCTAAAATCAGGGTCACCAAGGACTTTATCTGCTCTCATGGGTTGAACTGCTTCTTTCAAAATGAAGCTGAAGTCTTAACCACGAGAACTCATAAATGTGAACTTATTTGGAAATAGCATCTTTGCAGATGATTGAGTTAGGCTGAGGTCATCAGATGTTGGGCTCTAATTCAATAGGAGCAGTGACCTTATAAAAGAGGAAATTTCAGTGCAGAGACCTACAGAGGAAGATGCTATGAAAACACACAGGGGATTTCCCTGGTGGTCCAGGAGTGTGGCTAAGATGCCACACTCCCAATGTAGAGGGCCCAGGTTCCATCCCTGGTCAAGGAACTAGGTCCCACATGCCACAACTAAGAACTGGTACAGCCAAGTAAATAACTAAATATTATAAAAAGAAAACACACAGGGAATGCCATCCACAAGCTGCTGCTGCTGCTGCTGCTAAGTCACATCAGTCGTGTCCGACTCTGTGTGACCCCATAGACGGCAGCCCGCCAGGCTCCTCTGTCCCTGGGATTCTCCAGGCAACAACACTGGAGTGGGTTGCCATTTCCTTCTCTAGTACATGAAAGTAAAAAGTGAGAGTGAAGTTGCTCAGTCACATCCTACTCTTCATGACCCCAGAGACTGTAGCCTACCAGGCTCCTCCGTCCATGTCCATGGGATTTTCCAGGCACGAGTACCAGAGTGGGTTGCCATTGCCTTCTCCCATCCACAAGCTAAGGATGCTCAAGCTACCAGAAGTTAGGAGAGGCACACAGAACAGGTTTTCCCTCAGAGCTGTCAAAAGGAACCAACCTTGATTAAGGGTTTCTAGACTCCCCATATGTGAGACAGTGAACTTCTGTTGTTTAAGCCACTCAGCTTATGGAACCTTCTTATGGAAGCCCAAGGGAACTCATACATATGGCAAAGTAAAGACTGTGGCTTTTCCACAGGGAAGAGGAAGTCACTGGAGGGTTTTCTGTGGGAGTTCACACAGCCATTCCCTAATTTAGAAGACAGTTTCACAGTCATAGGTGTACATATGGATCAGAGCAGGAAACACTAGAGGCAGGACTCTAATTTTATGATAAATGGTCAGTGACATATCTAATTTGGACTCAATCCAAGGTCGCTTTCAGGTTCACATGCAGGCAGGGTTTAAATGGGCGACACTCAGATGAATTATGGCAGGCTAGCTATTTCGGTTAAGGTAATTAATTAAAAATTTATAATTGATTTCAATATCTCTACCTTTGTTCTCCCCATCTCAGGGTTTGAGCAGTCTATTTTAAGTGTACTTTTTTTTTTTTTGGCCATGAAGTGCAGCATGTTGGGAATCTTGGTTCCCCAACCATGAATCAAACACACATCCCCTGCATTGGCAACTCAGAGTCTTAATCATTGGACCACCAGGGAAGTACCTAAATGCAAACTCGATTTATCAAATGCTCCAAAGGCTTCCCAGCAACTCTCAGGATCAAGTCCAAATGCCTGCCATGGTCCTGCTATGTCTGGTCTTGTCTCTGGTCTGGTCTCTCATCTCCGGGCTTCCTTTCTGTCTAGTTTCTTGAACACACCAATTTCTTCCTTTCCTTGGGACCTCTGTATATACCGTTCCTTCTGCCTAGAACACTCCTTCCTCTACGCTTCCCCTGGCCAACTTTCACTCCTCTTTTACATATCAGCTTACATAGAACACACAGGGAGGCCTCCTCTGAATGCCTGCACCCAATTTTCAGTCCAAACCAATCCACATTAGGTCCTTATGCAACTCTTGTTCTTGAGACTTCTTCTGTTTCTTTATAGCGTATATTATAATTTAAGTAATATACTTATTCATGTTTGTTTAACCCTTCCTCCTGCCCCATCCCAAGACTCAGGTTGAAGGAACCAGATTAAAAACCTTGCAGAGCATGATTCCGATTTCTTGGGACAACAGGTCGAGATAGTAAACTATGCTTCTCACCTCCTGCATCTCCCCCTTGTCCTTCACCCTGGTCACATGGGTAGTTTCCACCTCACAGAGCCTCACTGTAGGGACGTGGTGGGGGTCGGGGGAGGAGAACAGAAACTAGCTTCTCCAAAATATCTAAATCATTGCTTCTGATATTAGAGTAAGACAAAACTGAGAAACCTAAGATGAGTAATTTGGATTCTTAAGGTTTTCAATTCTTAACACGAGTGCTATTTCCCCTGAGATAAAGGGGATGTTCCAAATGGACAGAATCTCAGCATCACTCCCATATACTTGATGTTCTTGGAGTGCTCCGGATAGACTTGCTGATAAAGTGCACATCCTGACTCCCAGTTAGATCAAACCTTCTAATACTCCTACTGTGTTGTGTCTTCTGCCATTTTCTACTAGTATTCTGGTGCAGATGACTCTGGAATTCAGCAGACCTGGGGGCGGAAGTGGGAGGTCTAGGGAAGATTTCCCTATGCTGTTTCTGGGCCTTGCTCACCAAAGTAACTGTGTAGGTCTTTACTGCCTCGTCTCAGTTGAGTACAACACGATGGCTCTAACGTAAGTCAAGAAGTTCCCTGGGGACTTCCCTAGCGGTCCAGTGGTTAAGAATCCTCCTTGCAATGCAGGGGATGCAGGTTTGATCCCTGGTCAGAGAACTAAGATTCCACATGCCTCAAGCAACTAAGCTCACACAGCAACCACTGGGGCCTTGCACCACAACTAAAGAGTCCATGTGCCACAGTGAAAGATCCCATGCACCGCAACTAAGACCCTACGCAACCAAATAAAGATAGATAGATAGATATAATTTTTTTTTTTTAAGAAGGAGTTTCCCTTATTTCCTTAGCTGACAATCTAAGTCAGAAATATAGTAATGGATATAAAATGCTATGCCTGGTTCCCTGTAGATGTGGTCTCCCCAAGGATGAAGCTGGCCTCCTCCAAGACTGAGCAGGTTAGAGACCGAGATGCACAAAGAAAAGGACCCATCTGCAGGACAGAGAAACATGGATCTCTTCACTCACTGGATCCTCACCACCAGCACCCTGAGACCACCAAGACAGGACTTTCTTCCTCACAGCCAACACATCTCATGGAATCAAAATCAGAAAGATCAAGAGACTTCCAGAAGCACAAATTATTTCCTGAATAACCATAAAAATCTATCTTAACTCCTGGATGTAACAGACATAATAAATGTCCTCAATTGCTTATGATCCCAGACATAATTAAACTTACCTTTAGTGAATGCAGATACCTAATTAAATGGGTGATATAATTACTAAGAGGCAGAAAGAGAAGCTGGCAATGAGGAATAGAGGAGGTGACTGAGAATGAGCTTTCAATTTTGGCTTTAAATATATCACAGAAGAGGGGTCAAGATTATACAGGTAAAGGCTAGAGAAGAGAAAAAACTGGGGGCTGGATTTTGGAATGTCTTGTGAGAAACTAGTGATGCTGAGTTATAATCCTCTGGAGCTAACAATAGCCAGGGTCAGAGAAACACGAAGAAAATCTATGCTTCCTTCTGATAAAAATCCCCAGCGTCTTATAAGGACTTAAGAGAGGAAGCAGATTGACTTTTAAGGTCAACCTTTCAGGCCAAGGAGACCAAAAATAAGCCAACATTGCCCACTCTTTGGGGACTCTTAACAGTACACCCCACAATCTGAGATCTCTGGCAGGTCAGTGGGAAGGGTGAGAACACACTGGTGTGATTTCTAGGTAACAAGTAGATCACTCAGTTAGTCCACAAATATGGACTGAGCACCTTCTGTGTACCTGTGCTAACTTGACCTCAGAGCCTGTGTTCCCTGATGTGGCTTCAGGCAAAGAAGTACCCCTGAAGGGACAGACATGAGACAACAAAACTGCTGAGCTCATGGTGTTGCCAGCAGCAGCCAGTTCACATTCACTCATGTACGACGCAAAAGGCCCGGTAAAGGGGATTCCTGCTTAACCTGGCAGTATTCTGTATCTTAGTGAGAATCTGGCTGGCACATAGCTTGAACAGAGAAGGGAGAACTCTGATCTCCTTGGGTGACTCCCCCCTCAGCCTCAATACACACGCGTGGTTCTCTGCAGGGAACAGAAGACCGCACATACCTGGGCGGGCAGGGCTCTGTGTTACAAGCCTGGCTCATCGCCGGAGGGCGGTGGACCATATCACACAAGGTGTCATTAACCGTCTGCTGGGTCTGCAGGTGTAAGCACACTGCAATGGCTTCTTGATGGCCTGGAGGTTGGAAAGAGGAAAAAAAAAAACGCAAATGACTTAGAATGACTCATTGTGGGGAAAAAAGAAAACAGGGTCTTTGAACCCCTCATTCTTAAGCTACTGCCTTTTTGACTGTATTGCTTGCCTTCAGGATGCATTTCGGGGTCCACATGGAGCAAATAACTGTGCCTTTCCCAAAGTCTCCCAGGCTCTATTATTTCCTCAGTCACTTTGTAAACTCCCAAATGGTCACTTTGAGACGTCAAGGACCACCCCTGAAACCCTGTCCACCGTCACACTGATCTGTGTTTCAGACACACTCAAGGCCAGGAGTTCCTGCAAATGAATTATCCACATGCTCCTTCCAAACATATACAATAATTTCCCTAAGAGGGATTTCGTATCAGCTCCTAAAGAATAACACTTTCTCACATGAATGGAATCAAACAGTATTTGTCCGTGCCTAATTTATATTGGACTGCAAGGAGATCAAACCAGTCAGTCCTAGAGGAAATCAACCCTGAACATTCATTGGAAGCACTGATGTTGAAGCTGAAGCTCCAATACTTTGGCCACCTGATGTGAAGAGTCAGCTCATAAGAAAAGACCCTGATGCTGGGAAAGATTGAAGGCAGGAGGAGGAGACGACAGAGGACAAGATGGTTGGACGGCATCACTGACTCAATGGACATGAGTTTGAGCAAGCTCCAGGACATGGTGAAGGATAGGGAAGCCTGGTGTGCTTCAGTCCATGGGGTTTCAGAGAGTTGGACGTGACAGAGCAACTGAACAACAAATGTTTATTGGGATGCATTTTTAAGGTTAACTTATAGCATGGTCAAATTCATAGAGTCAGAGAGTACTTTGGTAGATGCCAGGGGCAAGACGGGGCTGAGTAAGTGTTAAATGGGGACAGAATTTCAGTTTGTGCTCAGTCGTGTCTGACTCTGTGATCCCATGGACTGTAACCTGCCAGGCTCCTCTGTCCATAGGATTTCCCAGGCAAGAATACTGAAGTGGGTTGCCATTTCCTCCTCCAAGGGATCTTACTGACCCAGGGATCAAACCCTTATCTCCTACATCTCCTGCATTATCAGGCAGATTCTTTACCACTAATGCCACCTGGGAAGCCCCTTTTGTACCCAAAGGGTTCCAAAATGCAATACAGCCAACCAGCTTCCCTGTTCAAATACAAACTTTCACAGGCACATTTTTCCTTTGAGGCTAGACAGGTCTGTCTGACTCCAAGGCCCAGTCTCAACCATTATTTTGTTTGTTGAGACAAATTTAAAAAAAGATTATTGAGAAATCAGAACTGAGCAAAATAAAATCAAATTTTGATGGAAAAAATCAAATAAAAATTGTAATAGCAACCAACTATGCTATTTGAAATATGCAAATGTATTCAGTTTCATGCAAGAATGCGTGTTCCACATTGTGGTTCTTTTTCCAAATGCCATGTTCCAATTCAACCATTTTAAGTATTTTGCAGAATACAGTATGGACCAAAAGTATGTATAAAATATATATTCGAGATGTTGAGTTCTTTTCCCTAAATTTTCTTTGCTTTCTTCAGTTGTAATCTTATGCTCCTGGGCATAGTAGGATGTAGTCTTAAATCTCCATGCATCTTCCAATGAATTTTTTTTTTAATAAACACTAACCTGAAACATGAAGAGACATTGCTACAAAACCTGCTACAACATTATAACTCAGGTTCCTCCCTACAAATGTTGAACTCAGTGATTTTACAGGGACACAGATGTTCATTTTCTAGCAAGTTTCATTTCTTTTTAATCTGAGAAAAATGCAGTTATCTTTCACATATATTCTAATTTATAACCAGAATTATTTACAAAATACACTTGGAGACTATTTTGGAACATGAGTGGATGGATCTGAAAGCACCAAAGTTACCTCATTTTAACCATTTTTATGGAATTTCACAATAGTTGTGACAAATTAAAGCAAGTTTACTCAAAAGAATATAAAAGTTCAACGAGAGATTTAGGATACTTATTGAGGTGGAATGTATTTTCCAAAGATGGCCATGAGACTATCTCCAATCCCTCACACTGAATCTATGACATGACTTCACCACTTTCCACTTCAAGAGGTTTGAGCAAACCTTTATCCTCAAAAGAAAAAAATTATTAAGATAAGTTTACTTCATCTCATTTTTAACAAAATTTGGAAAGTAATCACAAATATGCATTTAGAAGATATAAGATAAATCAAGTATTGAAATTTCAATTCAATTTCTCTAATAAATCCTTTGGTAGCATGAGGCAACATTCTTCACTTCACAGTTGACTTCTGCAATGTCATAATACGAGGGTTAATTTAATTTTTGGCAGAAAATGTCTAGAGCCTACATCAAGAAATGAATTCATAATTAAAGGGTAAAAACACAAGCACTAAGAGGGGAAGCAGAGCCAATAAATGAGCTAATACATTCTCTTTTGTTGGTTTAAGGTTAGTTCAAGTTGGGTTTCTTGCAAATAAATCTTGACTAATTCAACATGCCAAGTAACATATCACACACACACACATACACACAGAGTAAGAAGTACTCAGGGCAATAACAACAAAAAAATCTACAGTCAGAACCTTTAAGGTGTTACCCAGTATTTAATATAATGAATTACTTTTTAAAAGTTGGAAAATGATTTGAATAAGAAAATTATGTTGATATAATAACCAAATGGCCTTGGCCCTCAGAAATAGATGCAATATGCTTTTTTAAGCAGAGGAACATTAACAAAAATTGATCCTAAATTAGTCTATAAAGAAAATTGCATTAAATTCCATAACCTAGAAATTATGTAGGCAATATTCCTTGATCATAATAGAGTCCAACAATAAATGAAAAATAAACAATTAAACACCCCAATCTGAACATCAGAATTTAAAAATAATCATTTCCAATAAGTGGTACTAGTGGTAAAGAATTCACCTGCCAATGCAGGAGGTGCAAGAGAGGTGGGTTCACCCCTGGGTGGGAAAGAGTACCTGGAGAAGGAAAGGGCAACCTGCTCCAGTATTCTTCCCTGGAGAACCCCATGGACAGAGAAGACTGGTGGGCTGCAGTCCACGGGGCCACAAAGAATCAGACATGACTGAGTGACTGAGCACACACACACAAAACTCCTAGCTTAAAACAGTAATTGTTACACATTATTTGACAAGAAAAAGGAGCAGAGGAGGGCTTAAAACAACTGGATATTAGAAGAACAACGCTTGATGATGCTATTAATATTATTATGAAATGGATGACTTTTTCCCAAGAAAATCTAAATTATGAAACTCACTTTAAAATTCAGTTCAGTTCAGTTCAGTCACTCAGTCATGTCCAACTCTTCGAGACCCCATGGACCATAGCATTCCAGGCCTCCCGGTTCATCACCAATTCCCAGAGTATGCTCAAACTCATCTTCATTGAGTCGGTGATGCCATCCAACCATCTCATCCTCTGTTGTCCCCTTCTCCTTCAGCCAGCCTTCAACCTTTTCCAGAATCAGGGTCTTTTCAAATGAATCAGAGTTTCACATCAGGTGGCCAAAGTACTGGAGTCTCACCTTTAACATCAGTCCTTCCAATGAATATTCAGGACTGATCTCCTTTAGTATGGACTGGTTGGATCTCCTTGCAGTCCAAGGGACTCTCAAGAGCCTTCTCCAACACCACATTTCAAAAGCATCAATTCTTTGGCACTCGGCTTTCTTTATAGTCCAACACTCACATCCATACATGATGACTGGAAAAACCATAGCCTTGACGAGATGAAACTTTGTTGGCAAAGTAATGTCTCTGCTTTTTAATGCACTGTCTAGGTTGGTCATAACTTTCCTTCTAAGGAGTAAGCGTCTTAATTTCATGGGTGCAATCACTATCTGCAGTGATTTTGGAGCCCCCCAAAATAAAATCAACAACTGTTTCCACTGTTTCTCCACCTATTTCCCATGAAGTGATGGGACTAGATGACATGATCTTAGTTTCCTGAACGTTGAGATTTAAGCCAACTTTTTCACTCTCCTCTTTCACTTTTATCAGGAAGCTCTTTAGTTCCTCACTTTCTGCCATAAGGGTGGTGTCATCTGCATATCTGAGGTTATTGATATTTCTCCTGGCAATCTTGATTCCAGCTTGTGCTTCATCCAGCCCAGCATTTCTCATGATGTACTCCGCATATAAGTTAAATAAGCAGTGTGAAAATATACAGCCTTGACATACTCCTGTTGCTATTTGGAACCAGTCTGTTGTTCCATGTCCAGTTCTAACTGTTGCTTCCTGACCTGCATACAGGTTTCTCAAGTGGCAGATCAGGTAGTCTGGTATTCCCATCTCTTTCAGAATTTTCCAGTTTATTGTGATCCACACAGTTAAAGGCTTTGGCATAGTCAATAAAGCAGAAATAGATGTTTTTCTAGAACTCTCTTGCTTTTTCCATGATCCAGCAGATGCTGGCAATTTGATCTCTGGTTCCTCTGCCTTTCCAAAAACCAGCTTGAACATCTGGAAGTTCACGGTTCACGTATTGCTGAAGCCTGGCTTGGAGAATCTTGAGCATTACTTTACTAGCATGTGAGATGAGTGCAATTGTGCGTTAGTTTAAGCATTCTTTGGCATTGCCTTTCTTTGGGATTGGGATGAAAACTGACCTTTTCCAGTCCTGTGGCCACTGCTGAGTTTTCCATATTTGCTGACATATTGAGTGTAGCACTTTCACAGCATCATCTTTCAGGATTTGAAAGAGCTCAACTGGAATTCCATCACCTCCACTAGCTTTGTTCGTACTGATGCTTCCTAAGGCCCACTTGACTTTACATTCCAGGATGTCTGGCTCTAGGTGAGTGATCACACCATCGTGATTATCTGGATCATGAAGATCTTTTTTGTACAGTTCTGTGTATTCTTGCCACCTCTTTTTAATATCTTCTGCTTCTGTTAGTTCTATACCATTTCTGTCCCTTATTGAGCCCATCTTTGCATGAAACGTTCCCTTGGTATTTGTAATTTTCTTAAAGAGATCTCTAGTCTTTCCCATTCTATTGTTTTCCTCTATTTCTTTGCATTGATCACTGAGGAAGCCTTTCTTATCTCTCCTTGCCATTCTTTGGAATTCTGCATTCAAATGGGTATCTCTTTTTCTCCTTTGCTTTTCATTTCTCTTCCTTTCACAACTATTTGTAAGGCCTCCTCAAATCTCTGTCTCCTGTACAATGTCACGAACCTCTGCCCATAATTCATCAGGCACTCTATCAGATCTAGTCCCTTAAATCTATTTCTTTTTTTTTTTTTTTTTGCTGAAATACAAATTTAATAAAGTCTTTGATCATGTTTTAATCCA
>SJYQ01096288.1:0-16962 GCA_006410935.1 Redunca redunca
GGAGACAGACCCACTGCGGGTTATGGCAACAGTTTCCCATGAGAAACAGCAGCAAGAAAGGGAACTTGAGCAGTGGCAGTCACCACACAGAATCAACAGGACGCGCAACTAGCGAGTGGGGCAGGAGGGCAGTGGAGGAGTCTAGTTTGAATCCCAAGTTTCTGATTTGGGCAACAACAGGGGGCATGGCACCCCACTCCAATATTTTTGCTGGAGAATCTCCATGGACAGAGGTACCTGGTGGGCTGCGGCCCATGGTGTCGCAAGGAGTCGGACACGACTGAGCGATTAAGCACAGGTGGCGAGGGTGTCCACAGAGACGGGGAAATGCTGGAGGAGAAGCAGGTATAGGGAAACTATATTTGCATTTTTATTACCTTCCTCCAAGTCCAGGCTCTGGGGTGTCCAAACTGGTATTATATAGTTGCCGTCAATATCCACATAGCTATCTGAGTCTTGCTTTTTTCTCTTAGAAATAATTTCCAAGGGTCAACAGAATCCTCTAATGTCCTTCTTTAATTTGGCCACAGGATATCCCATCATGTTAATGTCCCGTGTCTCACCTCCTCAGGACTCTGTCCCGAGCATCCTAAAGAGGACTGTAGGAACTCCCTGGCGCTCTTGGCGGGGTCTGTGAGTGGCCTTCTGCTTCCTCTGAGGCTGAGGACCCCGGGAGAGGTGGGCATCTGCTCCACCCGTTCTGCCGCCTGAAATGAGTGATGAGGGAGCATGCTTGGCCACACAGCCTGTGGCTCATCCACGCCCCAAACTACCTCCCAACCTGATCCTCCGGTCGCCAAACAACAGTGACCCTGCCGGACCTGGAAGGAGCAAGGCCCTCCCCCTCCCCTCACCGGGGCCCTCTCCCCTTCCCAAACAGCCATGCTGCTTTCTGCTGCCAACCATCCTCAGGAGTGGCCCCATTCAGATCTCCCGAGAGGGTCTCAAGGTGCCTGGGGTCAAAGTGTCATCAGGGTCACACCTAAGAATGGTGGGACCCGCACAGGGAAGCAGGTGGCCCTATGGCAGGGTTAGGGGAGGAGGAGTGGACCAATGGTTGTTATGGCAACCAAGACTCCCAAGATGGAGGGAAGGGAAAAGGCGGCCCTGCTTAAGAGTTGCCATGGCAACCCAGATCCTTGAGACCAGCTCTGAAGACAAAAACCACACACTCCCCACTTACAAAGAAGGTACCTGGGAGTCCTCAGGATTCTTTGCATTTCAGAGATCTGAATGGAATGAATCAAGGTCTCCTGGTCCCACAGTTGACTTCAGAGACAGGAAGCCTTCCACTTTTCTTTGGGAAGACAGCCACTCAGGAAGCATCTATTGAGACTACTGTATACCAGGGACACTGTGATAAACAAGACTCAGGCCTTGCTCTTAAATGAGGAAACTAGACATTTAAACATCGGTGCAAGACTGTTGTTGGTGGGCGTAAGTGGTTCTGCCTTTTCTGGAGACAGTTTGGCACCATCCATTAAAATTAGAGGGCTTTCCTGGTATCTCAGATGGGTAAAGTATCTGCCTGCAATGCAGGAGACGCAACTTCAATTCCTGGGTCAGGAAGATACCCTGGAAAAGGGAACGGCAACCCACTCCAGTATTCTTGCCTAGAGAATCCCATGGACAAAGGAGCCTAGCGGGCTACAGTCTATGGGGTCGCAAAGAATCGGACATGACTTGAGCAACTGACAGTATTAAAATTGCGAGTGCACACATGCTGTCATGCAGCAATCCCACTTCTCAGAGTGTGCCCGCGGAAATATTTGCATCTGAATCTTGTCATTGCAGCACTATTTGTCACAGTAAATGGTGGGAAATATGTGAATGTCCCATGATGGAGGCTAGCCATCTAGATTTGGATGCATCTATATGTGCTGAGTACACATATGAATATGTGTGGAAAACAGAAGAAGCATGATTACCCCAGCGTAGCGAGATTGACCAATAAGATCAGAAACTGGAGGGTGGGGGATGGGGGCTTTCGCTTTTCCTTCTGAACCACATTTGGCTGTTACAAGAATGCATCTGTGCATGTTAACTCGCTTCAGCCATGTCCAGCTCTTTGCGACCCTATAGACTGTAGCCCACCAGGCTCCCCTGTCCATGGGATTCTCCAGGCAAGAATACTGGAGTGGGCTGCCGCGCCCTCCTCCAGGGACACTTCCTAACTCAGTGTCTGAACCGGTGTCTTACGTCTCCTGCAATGACAGGTGGGCTCTTCACCACGAGCACCGCCTGGGAAGCCCCATCACAAGAGTATAGATCTATAATTTAAGGAAACCACCAAATACTTTGGGAATATTTAGGATGGTTGGTCGGAGAAGGCAATGGCACCCTACTCCAGTACTCTTTTGCTTGGAAAACCCCATGGATGGAGGAGCCTCGTGGGCTGCAGTCCATGGGGTTGCTAAGAGTCGGACACGACTGAGCGACTTCCCTTTCACTTTTCACTTTCATGCATTGGAGAAGGAAATGGCAACCCACTCCAGTATTCTTGCCTGGAAAATCCCAGGGACGGGGGAAGTCTGATGGGCTGCCGTCTATGCGGTCACACAGAGTCAGACACGACTGAAGTGACTTAGCAGCAGCAGCAGTAGCAGCAGGTGGTCCCATAACTTCATGGCAAATAGATGAGGAAAAAATGGAAACAGTGGCAGATTTTATTTTCTTGGTCTCCAAAATCACTGTGAACAGTGACTGCACCCAGGAAGTTAAAAGATGCTTGCTCCTTGGAAGAAAAGCTATAACAAACCTAGATAGCATTTAAAAAAACAGAGACATCGCTTTGCAACAAAGGTCCACATAGTCAAAACTATGGTTTTTTGCATAGTATGAGAGCTGGACTGTAAAGAAGGCTGAGCACCGAAGAACTGATGCTTTTGAACTATGGTGCCGGACAGGACTCTTGAGAGTCCCTTGGACTGCAAGATCAAACCAGTCAATCCTAAAGGAAGTCAATCCTGAATATTCATTGGTAGGACTAAAGCTGAATCTCCACTACTTTGGCCACCTGATGCAAGGAGCCGACTCACTGGGAAAGACCCTGATGCTGGGGAAGATTTCGGGCAAGAGAAGAAGGAGGCAGCAGAGGATGAGATGTTAGATGGCATCACCAACTCAACGGACATGAGTTTGAGCAGACTCCAGGAGTTGGTGATGGACAGAGAAGCCTAGTGTGCAGTCCATGGGGTCGCAAAGAGTCGGACACAACTGAGCAACTGAACAACAAAGGATGGTTGGCACTCTAATGAGATTTATGGAGGTGGAAGATGTGTGTATTGCTGGTTATAGGACAATGCAAAGAGCCACACTAGAGGGAGAGTTAGAAGAAAAGACAGGTGGGTAGGAAGAAGTGAGGTCAAATTTCATCAGAGGAAGGCATTTTAAAGGGATGGCAAGAGTAAAGACTGGAAAGCATGGAAGTCCAGGTGTGTCTGAGAACTCCAAGCAGACTCTATGCAGAGGTGGCAGAGATGGGTTGGGGCCACAGACCTCCCCAGGGACAGGCAAGAGCCATCTCAAGTGTAGAAGCCAGAGAGGGACGAGAGAAGAGCAGAACCTAGACAGATAGCCCAGAGGGCTCCTGTGTGGTGGGCAGACTCAAGGGGAGATATCCTTGGGGCAGAAAGACACCTTGAGAGGCTGCTAGAATCCCTCCCATGGGGAGAATTGATGGGGACCCCACTGAGGGCAGATGGAGGCCAGGGAATTCCTAGAAGCATTTCACAAGTAGGTAGGGCAGGAGTTAATGTGTTTATGCATCCATAGACTGACACTCTATCAGGGCCAGATGAGCCTCCGCCACTTCAGTTCAGTTCAGTTCAGTCGCTCAATCATGTCCAACACTTTGCGACCCCATGGACTGCAGCACACCAGGCTTCCCTGTCCATCACTAACTCCCGGAGCCTACCCAAACTCATGTCCATTACATCGGTGATGCCATCCAACCATCTCATCCTCTGTCGTCCCCTTCTCCTCCTGCCTTCAATCTTTCCCAGCATCAGGGTCTTTTCTAATGAGTCAGTTCTTCCCATCAGGTGGCCAAAGTATTGGAGTTTCAGCTTCAGCATCAGTCCTTCCAATGAATATTCAGGATTGATTTCCTTTAGGATGGACTGATTGGATCTCCTTGCTGTCCAAGGGACTCAAGAGTCTTCTCCAGCACCACAGTTCAAAAGCATCAATTCTTCAGTGCTCAGCTTTCATTATAGTCCAACCCTCACATCCATACATGACTACTGGAAAAACCATAGCTTTGACTAGATAGTCATTTGTGGGCAAAGTAATATCTCTGTTTTTTAATATGCTGTTTAGGTTGGTCATAATTTTTCTTCCAAGGAGCAAGCATCTTTTAATTTCATGGCTGCAGTCACCATCTGCAGTGATTTCGGAGCCCAAAAAAATAAAGACTGTCACTGTTTCCATTGTTTCCCCATCTATTTGACATGAAGTGATGGGACCAGATGCCATGATCTTAGTTTCTCTGAATGTGGGGAGACGGAGGCCCAGAGAGGAGAAATGAGCTAGTCCCTGCTTTTATGACTGAGCTTCTCCTGGGCCACTTGGAGGAGGCGGCTCTGTCCTTCGAGGACCTGGCCTCTTTTAACATCTGATTCAGACAATCCCCAACAGAGATGGGATGAACCAAGGGAGGCCTGCTGCCCAAGCAGCCTCTGTGGGAGAAGACAGGGAGAAAGACAACATCTCTGATGTCTAGATGGCAAGGGTCCCACTCGAGATCCAGGCCTCCTAGAAGGGAAGTGTTCCAGGCATCAGACTCGGACATGGCTGGCCTGCAGGGAGCCTGGGCTGGGCAGGGACACTGGGAAGGATGGCAGGTGGTGAGCACGCTGCCCCCAAGAGCTGGCAGGAAATGTCTCTGTCACCTGCCTCTCTGGTGCCCTGCCGCATGCCAGGGGACAGGCACTGTGGTGGCCCAGACAGAGCATGGGGCTCTGGAGTCAACCCCTGACATCTAGTGCCTTCCTGTCCTGCCCCTGGGTAAGCTGGCCTTGAACCTGCCGTGTAACAATCCCATGTGGAAAAACTGACAAAGGCTCAAGACTCCCTCAGAAATGCTGCAGTGAACGCGGCCCCCTCCTGGGCAGGAGAAGGGGAAAGCCCCCAAGGGGTCCCTGTTGCCAAGCTGCCAGTGTGGCCCCGTTTAGCAGATCAGCGAGAAGGAAGGGTGGTGATCATCGCCCTCCCTGAGCTGTGCACAAGCTCACAGTAAGTGGTGAGCCTCTGCACACGACGTCCGCTCATTTAGAAAAGAAGTAAACACCCGGGGCAGGTGCAGCTGTTCCATTCCACAGATGCAGGAGACGAGGTCTGATTCGGGCCCCACCAGCCTTTGAGCGGCAGTCCCAGCAGCTGCTAGACTAGATTCAGATCTGTTACCACTGGCCCAAAAAGTTCTGCATGAGGAAACGTTCTCCCCTTAAACAAGTTTGGGAAATGCTACAAATTCTTTCCTTCTTTAAGGGAATCACAGTGCCTCTTAAGTTATCAAAGGCTCTTAAAAGTCCTGTAATCCACACTGTTGAACGCAGCATTTCCCTAACATATGGCTTCCCTGGTGACTCAGACAGTAAAGAATCTGCCTGCGGTGCAGGAGACCTGGGTTCGATCCCTAGTTCGGGAAGATCCGCTGGAAGAGGGAATGGAAACCCACTCCAGTGTTCTTGCCTGGAGAATCCCATGGACAGAGGAGCCTGGCGGGCTGCAGTCCATGGGTGACAAAAAGTCAGACATGAATGAACAACTAACATTTTCACTAACACACTTTCACGGCCTCTTTTACCGTCTGCAGAACCTGAGCTCCCTGAAGCACTCTGACAAATGTGGATCTGACCAATAGCAGCAGAACTCTAAGGTGGGATTTCAGACCTTCAAACAAAAGATAAATCCTTAGGCAGAGTCTTCCCTCAGTCCCTCAAGTCACAGCAGAAGCCTCTCCTTCCTCCCAGGCCTCGGAACAGAGAGAGTGGATGAGGCTGAGGTCTGCAGGACTCCGACCTGCACCCTCGGCGTGCAAGGGGAGGATCAGATGCTGTGGCAGGACTTGTCTGCGGCTCTGGGACCAGGCGTCCTCGGGTGGGCGGCCCAGGTCAGGCATCTGGAAGAGCCAAGGCACAGATGTTCCAGCCACTCTTGGATTCCAGCCTGGGCTCCTGCCTTCCCTAATTCCAATATTTGGCTGCTGCTTTCACCTAATTCATATTCCAATGTCAACACTGTGTAATCTCCCCCAAACAGTGACAGCCTTGGAGGTGGGCAAGGGGAAGGGGCAGCTGACAAGCAGGGACAGAGGGACCAAAGGGGAGGCAAGGAGGAGGTGAGCAGGAGGCAAGAACTCACACAGGACCCCACCCCACCCCCCAACCCAGCCAGGCCAGTAGCAACCTGCGAGCTTTCCTGGAGAGACAAGACCACGGCCCTAAAGGCACCCAGCACTCACCTGTGCTGATCAAGGAGGCCGTGAGGTGTCGGGGCCAAGGGCCTCCCATGCCCAGAGAAGGGGGAACCAGAGCCCACTCAGATGTTGGGCTGGGCTGCCCAGGAGGGTGGGTCTTGTGTGATGGCCAGACAGAGAATGTGACCGCAGTCAGGAGGCTAGGGTCTAGCTCCAGCTCTGCGTCTTAACTGGCTGTGTGACCTTGGGCAAGTCAGTCAACCTCTCTGGGCTTCATTTCACTTCTAGAATGAAGAAGTTGCCTGTCTCTGGGGGAAGGCAAGAGAGCATGAGGAGAAATAGTGTGGGCCTGACTGCTGAGCTGGCTCTGTCCTGGCTCTTGACCTCACTGGACTCTGGCATCCTCATAGGTAAAATGGGAATAATAATGCTGGGATGAAATGAGAGAAGGCGTGCAGTGCGTGGATCTCTACTCGGGCTGTGGGGGCAGGGCGGGTATGGGGCAGCCCGAACAAGGTATGCCTGCAGTCATCTTCTCCAGGCCCTCACTGAAGCAAGCCTCATGTGAGCTCTATGAGGGAGAGACTATTGCGAACCCATTTCCCAGAGGCGGAAACCAAGGCCCCATAACTGGCCCACAAATCACACCGCTGGAGGGCACTGGGTTCTGTCTTAGGCCGAAGCCTCGGGGACTCTTCTGTTGTCCCACACTGTCCTTCTAAGCTTGTAGGGGCGGTGAAGGTGTGGACCCAGGGCCCTGGAGGAGCCCCATCAACTGGCTGATGAGGAGTGAGGGGTAGGGGCATGGGGGTGCAAGTCCGGGGTGCCAGTGCAGAGCTGCAAGGTGGCCCTTGAGCTTGGTCTCCCTCCTGCCCTAGGAGCCCGTCTCCACCCTCACCGACCTCTTGACCCCCAGCCCCACCCTATTCACCTCAGTCATTGCTGTCCACCACCACCACCCTCCCCGGGCCACCCTCTGCACCCCATTCCCAGGCAAAGGCTTCCCTAGTTCTGATCACAAGTTTGTGGTCCCAGGAATTCAGGGACCTCCACCCAGATTTTCCCCAGGGCAGCGTTCACTCAGACTTCCTGAGGAGGGCTGCTCATCAGTATGCACATGATTTGCATGTGATTTGCATACACTCATAAGGACCTGCAAGGCAGCTTTCCAGTGAAGTATTATCAAGGCTGCTTTCCCCTCCTTATCTATTTCTTCCTGCTGCTTTGAACCCGCCCTCGGGCACTGCTCCCTGCTTTCCTACTTCTAGATGAGTAAATAAACAAGAGGAGGAATATTTATTTTTAAATGACGATTGCCATTTACTGAGCACCTGTTATGTGACGGGCACTGCCATTTACAATTACTCCCAGAGAATCGCCATTTGAGGGGGTCTGAGGGGACCCACGGAGAAGGCGATGGCACCCCACTCCAGTACTCTTGCCTGGAAAATCCCATGGATGGAGGAGCCTGGTGGGCTGCAGTCCATGGGGTCTCTAAGAGTCGGACATGACTGAGCGACTTCACTTTCACTTTTCACTTTCATGCATTGGAGAAGGAAATGGCAACCCACTCCAGTGTTCTTGCCTGGAGAATCTCAGGGACGGGGAAGCCTGGTGGGCTGCCATCTATGGGGTCGCACAGAGTCGGACACGACTGAAGCGACTTAGCAGCAGCAGCAGCAGCAGAGGGGACCCAGGGAAGAGGAGCCCCTTCCCAGCTCCTCTTCAGAGCCACCAGAGAGACTGACTCAGGCAGAAGCATTTCAAAGGGCCTCTTTAATGTTGCTAAAGCTAATTCAGGGGGCTTCCCCAGTGGCTCAGTGGTGAAGAATTTGCCTACTAATGCAGGAGACGCAAGAGCCGCAGGTTCGGTCCCTGGGTCGGGAAGATCCATGGTGTAGGAAATGGCAACCCACTCCAGGATACTTGCCTGGAAATTTCCATGGGCAGAGGAGCCTGGCAGGCTACAGTCCATGGGGCCACAAAGAGTTGGACTCAACTGAGCACAGCTCTCGTGCGTGAACACACACATGCACAAAGCTGATTCAGGACAAATATGCCTCAGGTCTTGTGGTTTCCTAATTCTGAACAGAACAGCATGGAGAGGATGTATGCTCTCTGCAGGTGGGCAGATCCCCCAAAGAGAAGCGGGGAACGGGCTGGGCTGCACACTGTCCCAAGGTCACCATTTACAAACCACCCCTGGGGAAGACTGGGATGGGGAGCCAAGAATGTTCCTCGAGTGGATGCTCCCTCCTCGTGGAAGGACACAGCAGCAGCAAGTGAGCAGTGTTCCCCTTATTTTATAGGTGTGAAAACTGGGAAGTAATGTAACTTCCCCAAGGTCCATGAGTAAGGAAACTAGGGGATTGGCATTGAAGCCCAGCCCTGCCTAACTCCAGAGTCCATGGGCTTTCCACATCACCAGAGTCATCTCTTTGAGCAAAGTACACCGACCAGGGAAAGGGAACAAAGAGAAGAGAACCGAGAGAAAGCTGCAGGTGTCTGCACGTGGGTCAGCCTGCCACTGGGGAAATCCACCCCTTCAGCGCCAGGGCCGGGAGAGCCTCTGGGCCTTGGAGTCGTGGTGGGGGGACGAACTCTCATACATGCCTGCAGGGGCGAGGCAACCTATACAGGAGTCAGTGGGCAGGGAGACGATGGGGAGTGGTGGGGACTGTGGTCCACCCCACTGCGGCAGGCCCAACTCCAGCCCAGCCCACCTCGATCGTGCAGCAACAAAGCCCAGGCCACCAGATCTTCTGACTTTTCAAGAAATGTTAAAATCAAACTATCACACGAAATCTCCCCTACCTGTTTAGGTTGGCTCAGCGTTTAAGAGAATGAACAGACACTGTTGAGGCAAGCAAAAATCACTTCTTGGCTGCAGCCCACTCACCAGTCTACAACCGAAAAAAAAGTCCTGTCAACGCAGAAGTGTGCTCGGTGAAGTCAGAGTTCCTCAGCTCCAGGGCTGGCCACGTCCCTGTCCCCCGCCACCTCTCAGGCCGGAGCAGGAGGCGCTGTCAGTCATGGGGAACATCGCTGGAGCCCATCCCAGAGCTAGCAAGCAGAGAGCTGGGCCTCCTGATTCCTAGTTCAGAGCCCCTTCCACAAACTCACAGCTACTCACTGCCTTTTTTTCTTTTTCACTTTTTATTTTGTATTGGAGTATAGCCGAATAACAACGTTGGTAGTTTCCAGTGAACAGCGAGGGACTCAGCCCTACATACACAGGTATCCATTCTCCCCCAAGCTCCCCTCCCATCCAGGCTGCCAATAATATTGGGCAGAGGTCCCTGCACTATACAGTAGGTCTTTGCCGGTTATCCATTTTAAAGACGCTACTTGCTGTCCTCTGATCCAGGAGCTGCATCTTAAATTACAGTCAGAATCTGCGGTCTCAGGTTAGAAATCAGCATTTTTAACAAGCCACCCCAGGGAATTCTCACGCACACGAATGTGTGGAAACCATAACAGGGGGTCTGGGTACAAAGATGGAAATGTACAGGCATAGATCAGTCCCGGGCGGACCAGCCATGTGACCGGAAGTCACAACCTCTCTAAGCCTCAGTCTCTCACCTTTAAGAGAAACAGAATGTTGACCGCTTCACATGTTTGCCTTTGGGAGACCCCAGTAAGGTCAGGCACACAAAAACGTTTTTGTCAGCACATAAGCAGTGGTTTTTCAACCTGCAGGTCCCAGTCAATAAATGGGTCACAGGATCAATTTAGTGGGTTTTGGGAATTCCCTGGTGGTCCAGTGGCTAAGACTCTGCACTCCCAGGGTAGGGGGTCCAGATTTGATCCCTGGTCAGGGAACTAGATCCCAAGTATTGCAATGAAGATTGAAGATGCTACATGCCGCAACTACAGACCGAGCATAACCAAATATTGAAAAAAAAAATTTTTTTTTTAGTGGGTCTTGATCCATTCTATTTTTAGTGAAATAGAATAAACAATAGGAAGACTATTGTCTTATAGAACTTCATGGAACGTAAAGACATATATGGGAATATATGCACGTATGGGAATGTTGGGTCACAATTCATAATGTTTTTCTCCCATGAGTGGTCAAAGAAATTTTTTTATTTAAAAAACACACTGCTCTGTGGGAATTCCCTGGCAGTACAATTGCTAGGACTTGGCGACCTCCCTGCCAGCGACCTGGGGTTCGATCCCTGGTTGGAGAAGTAGAATCCCACAAGCCACACGATATAGCCACCAAAAAAAAAAAAAGAAAGAAAGACATACAGTGCTCCACACATAGCTGTAAATCCTCATGACTTTATATAATGCGATGGTTTCTTTGGACATGACAAAAAACACAAGAAACAAAAGGAAAAAATAAACTGGACTTCATCAACTTAAAACTTTTGTGCTTCAGAGGGCATTATTAAGAAAGTGAAAAGACAACCCTCAGAATGGAAGAAAATAATTAAAAATCATAGCTAACAAAGGCCTGTTGTGCAGAATATATAAAAAAAACTTTACAACTCAACAGTAAAAATGATAATCCAACTTTAAAAAGGGGGAAAGTCTCCACAGACATTTTTCCAGAGAAGATATTCAAATAGCCAGCAAGGCTGTGAAAAGATGTTCACCATCATTAGGCTTCCCAGGTAGCACTAATGGTAAAGAACCTGCCTGCCGATGCAGGGAGACGGAAGAGATGCAGGCTTTGAGCCCTGGATTGAGAAGATTCCCCCGGGATGGGGGCAGGGGCAGCGTGGCAACCCCCTCCAGTATTCTTGCCTGGAGAATCCCGGGGACAAAGGAGCCTGGCGGGCTACAGCCCATGGGGTCACAAAGAGTCAGACACAACTGAAGCAACTTAGCACACACACATACACATGATTAGTCATCAGGAAAAGGCAAATCAAAACCACAGTGAGACACCACTTCGCACCCACTAGGATGGCTATCATCAAAAAGACAGACAGTGACAAGTGTTGACAAGGACACAGAGAAATTGGAAGCCTCGTACATTGCTGGTGGGAATGTAAAACGACGCAGCCACTTTGGAAAACAGTTGGGCATTTCCTCAAAAAGTTAAATATAAAGTCACCATATGATCCAGAATTTTTACTCTTAGGTATATACCCAAGAGAACAAGGCGTGAAATACTGATTCACACTACAGTATGGGTGAACCCTGAAAACATTATGCCAAATGAAAGAACCCACACATTGCATGATTCCATTTATGTGAAATGTCTAGAATGGGCAAAATCACAGAGGCAGAAAACAGATTAATGTTGGCCATGGTCTAGAGGCAGGGGGTCATGGGGAGTGAAGGTTAGTGGTGTTGGGGTTCCTTTGTGGGATGCTGAAAATATTGTAGAACAAAATAAGCGTGATGGTTGCACAACCTTATACGTATACTAAAACCCCACAAAACTGTACACTTTAACAGAGTGAAGTGAAATCACCCAGTCGTGTCCGACTCTTTGTGACCCCATGGAATGTAGCCTACCAAGCTCTTCAGTCCATGGAATTTTCCAGGCAAGAATACTGGAGTGGGTTGCCATTTCCTTCTCCAGGGGCTCTTCCCGACCCAGGGATTGAACCCGGGTCTCCTGCATTGCAGGCAGATGCTTTACCATCTGAGCCACCAGGGAAGCCCTTAACAGAGTGAATTTTATATAAATTAATCACCAGAAAAAGCAATACTGTTCTAAAACATTATGGAATCTACTGGAAGATGAGATGGGAAAGAAAATAAAGAGACCAGGAAGAGAATGCTAAGATTGTGAAGGCCCTGGAGGGCTGCAGAGGGACATCGTGTCTCCACCATGCACCCTCTGCACAGCCTGATTAACGGCACGCCATTGGAACGCATGACCTAGCAAATGATGCTCATGCACCATGGACGGTATTGTTACCTGTAACAGTCTCACTGAGGGACAATTTGGCAATGTCTGTTAAAAACTAAAAATGCTCACACTTCTGACCTCAGACTTTGTATTTTAGGATGATAGCCTCCAAAAACACTCCCAGAAGGGGGTCACCATCAATACAAGCACATTCATTGCAGGGTTGGTTGGAATTGAGTACCTTATGTTGAGTACATAATGACTAGCAATTGAGAGACGATTAAGTAATCATCATGATATACCACACATGGAATACTGAGCAAAGGTAGATATTTGAGAATTATTATTAAGTAGGGGCAGAGAGTATAAAAACAGCAGGGATCAGGGAGAAAAAATCATTTTTTCATAGCAGAATGCCAACTAATAAACGGGGTAGTCTCAAAGTATCTCTCCAAGATACTTACTGATTACAGAGGAAAAGATAGTTTATAGAAGAGAAATCCAGCAGTTGCCACCTAAACCAAGTGATCAATGTTAACATCATCTATAACGTGACATATAGATAATATGTACCCCCTGGGAAAAATACATTACTGGGACTTCCCTGGCAGTCCAGTGGCTAAGACTTGGCCTTCCAATGGAGGGGCTCAGGTTCAATCCTTGGTTGGGGAGCTAAGCTCCCATGTGCTACACAGTCAAAAAACCAAAACATAAAAGAGAAACAATATTGTAACAGTACAATGAAGACTTTTTAAAAAATGGTCCACATCAAAAATCTTAAAAAAAAAATTGGGGGTATTCATGCCTACATGCCTAAACTCTGGGAATTGGTGATGGACAGGGAGGCCTGGCATGCTGCAGTCCATGGGGTTGCAAAGAGTCGGACACGGCTGAGCGACTGAACTGAACTGATGCCTACATGCACAATCTCAATCTAATCATGACCAAAAGACAGCAGATAAAACCAAACAGAGGAATATCTACTAAATAAGTGACCTGTACTCTTCAAAAGTGTTGAGAGACAAAGAAGGACTGAAGCTCCATCCCTGACCAGGGAGAGCTAAGTGGACCTGAGACTTAAATGCAGTGTCGATCGTAAATCGAATCCCAGAGCAGAAAAAGGTTGTTCATGGAAAAGCCAATGAAATCTGACTAAAGAGTGTAAGTTAGTTAACAGTATTGAACCAATGTTCATTTCTTAGTTTTGATAACTGCATTATGGTTATGCAAGATGTTAACATTAGGGAAAGTTAAGTGAAGGATATTAAGGGTACTCTGTACTATATTTGTGACTTTTCTGTAAGTCTAAAATTATTTCAAACTGAAACAAGTTTCAACAGAAAGGATATTATAGTCCTATTTTGTATAAAAGAATTATAATCTGGTGAGCATTTGCTGGTTGTCTTCTGTACTGGGTGGAACAGCATTTCCCCCAAAATTCACAGCCATCTGGAACTTCAGAATGTGACTTTGTTTGGAAATAGGTTATTTGCACATGTAATTCATTGACATGAGGTCACACTGGATTAGGGTGGGCCCTAAATCCAAACAACCAGTAGTGTCTCTATAAGAAGACCCTGTGAAGACACACACACACACTCGCACACACACACACTCACACGCACGTGCACACACACACACAGGGAGAGCACAGGATGAGGATGGAGGGGGCAGAGACCGCAGTGGTGCAACCACAACCCAAGGGACACAAGCGCTTTGGCCACCACCAGAGGCTAGAGAGCAGCGCAAAGCAGGTTCTCTCTCAGAAGCCCCTGAAGAAGCCAACCTCGCCAATACCTTGGTTTTAGACTTCCAGACCCCCTAAAACCAAAAAAAAAAAAAAAAATCCTGTTGTTTTAAGCCCGCAAGTTCATGGTAATTTGTTACAGCAGCTCCAGGAAATGAATACATCTTCCTAGCCAGCATTCCCCACCGCTCACCCTGGTCCCAAAGTCCCAGCTGTCTCTTGAGGATCCATGTGGTTCAATGAAGCTGATTACTCCCCTCCTAAGTGTCTTAGGTCACTCAGCATATTCCATCTCTCCAGCCCCTAAGATGTATGACCCCTGAGTCATTGAGACTTGAGGACAATATTTGCTGCCAACTCCTGGGAAAGAAGCTTCTACACCTCCAGAAGAAACTGTCTCTCCTGTTAGACCTGAATGAGGAAACCATTGTGCTATATAACAAGGGGAACCGGTCTCCACAAGAAAAGAGCAAAACAGGAAGCAGAATGGAGAAACAAAGATTCTGATCCATCAGTAGGCTGCTGGATCAAGCCACACCTGAAACTGGTAATCTCTGGACTTTTGGCTTACATGAGCCACTAATTCCCCTCTTGGTTAAAACCAGTGGAGTAAAGAGTCCTGACTAACTCATGTTAGGCCATGCATGGAAACAAAGCCATCATCATGCTTAGGACCCTCGTGCCAGCTTAGCCCTGTCTCCCTCTCTGCCAGTTTCACTGTGAGATGAGTTCTGCTCTCCTAGTCCAAATTCAGCTCAGCAACCTCTATGGAAAGAAAGCATCTCTATTGTTAACCATCAGGGATCTGCTGCAATGATGCTGTGTAACAAGCAACCCACAAACTCTCAGTTGCTTCCAGAAACAATCCTTTTTCATAGTCATGGCTTCCTTTGGTGGCTCAGATGGTAAATAATCTGCCTGCAATGCAGGGGAGACCCAGGTTCAATCCGTGGGTCAGGAAGATCCTCTGGAGAAGGGAATGGCAACCCACTCCAGTATTCTTGCCCAGAGAATTCCATGGACAGAGGAGCCTGGTGGGCTTACAGTCCACGGACTCACAAAGAGTCAGACACAACTGAGCAACTGATACTTTCACTGTCAGGGGGTTGGCTAATTTCAGCTGAGGTAGGCTGGACTCAAGCCTTCAGATTGGTTTTGGTTTGCTCCATATTCTCCACCCTGGACTCCAGACGAAGGCCATATGGGAAACACCCTTCTCATAGCGGAAGTCAGGAGCTGAAGAGGGGCAAGCAGGAACACAAGACTGCTCTTTTCAGGACAAGCTAGGAACGGGCACAGTGACTTCTACCCACATCCCGTCCAGAACAAGTCAGGTGGTCAAGGCCAGCACTGCCAGTGTGGGGAAGAATACTCACCCACAGCAAGCCATGGCAAGGACAGGAACGGAAGGAAGACTATCACTAAATAATTCGATCACGCACATCTATCTCAATAGTGCTTCAAACGGGTTGGAGATAACTCATCCGCCGGGCTTGGGGTCAGCTGTTCTCCCCTGAAGCAACCACTGTGCCTGAGCGGGTGAAAGGAGTGGAGGTGGTAAGGGTCCCTCCCAAACTTTACAGGCTTGGGGAGCGCGGGGATGGGTTGCTTCCCAATGGAACATCAAAATGCAATTTCCACGGTAAGGATGAAAACCATCTCAACCAGGGCCAGTGCCTCTCTAAGTACAGCATTGCAAGCGAATCGCCTGAGGATCTTATTAAAACGCAGGTTCTGAGTCAGCAGGCACAGGGTGGGACCCGAGAGTCCCCCTCGCTAGAAGGTCCCAGGTGACACGGGTAAAGATCTGTAAGTAACAGGCAGGAAGGCCAGGGGTCTCCAAACGAAGGAAATAGCCTACAAGTGTCAGGCATTTTTATCTCTCTTAAGCGGCAGGAGGAAACAAACTAGCAATGTTTTTTTCCTTCTGTATACAAATTTAAAAGGAGGTTTCTCTTAAAATTCTGTGTTGCGGAGGGAGGTGGGAAGGGGTTCAGGATGGGGAACACATGTACACTCATGGCGAGTTCAAGTCAATGTATGGCAAAACCAATACAATATTATAAAGTAAAATAAATTAATTAATTAATTTTAAAAAAATTCTGTGTTGCCATAATGACACCTGGTTTCACCTGAAGTTAACTATTCTCAAACCTTGAGATAACCAATGCGTTTTTCTTATGGAAATGTTTGTCTTATGCTATGCTAATGTGCTATGCATTTACCCCAAACTTTGGAGCAAACACCCTCTTCCAACAACACAAAAGAAGACTCTACACATGGACATCACCAGATGGTCAACACCAAAATCAGATTGATTATATTCTCTGCAGCAAAAGATGGAGAAGCTCTATACAGTCAACAAAAACAAGACCAGGAGCAACTGTGGTTCAGATCATGAACTCCTTATTACCAAATTCAGACTGAAATTGAAGAAAGTGGAGAAAACCACTAGAGCATTCAGGTATGACCTAAATCAAATTCCTTATGATTATACAGTGGAAGTGAGAAATAGATTTAAGGGCCTAGATCTGATAGATAGAGTGCCTGATGAACTATGGAATGAGGTTCGTGACATTGTACAGGAGACAGGGATCAAGACCATCCCCATGGAAAAGAAATGCAAAAAGCAAAATGGCTGTCTGGGGAAGCCTTACAAATAGCTGTGAAAAGAAGAGAAGTGAAAAGCCAAGGAGAAAAGGAAAGATATAAGCATCTGAATGCAGAGATCCAAAGAATAGCAAGAAGAGATAAGAAAGCCTTCTTCAGTGATCAATGCAAAGAAATAGAGGAAAAGAACAGAATGGGAAAGACTAGAGATCTCTTCAAGAAAATTAGAGATACCAAGGGAACATTTCATGCAAAGATGGGGTCGATAAAGGACAGAAATGGTATGGACCTAAGAGAAGCAGAAGATATTAAGAGATGGCAAGAATACACAGAAGAACTGTACCAAAAAGAGCTTTATGACCCAGATAA
>SJYQ01096288.1:20866-34844 GCA_006410935.1 Redunca redunca
CAGAGACAGAACTCAGCGCACACGCACGCACATTGCCGGTTACTGCACTTGAAAGAGCCTTGTTTATGATGCGCTTACCTGTTTGTCTTGTCTCCTCCAAGAGGATGTAAGCCTCTTAAGAGCAGGGTCCTGGGGTGTCCCGATCTCCCGCATTGGTATCACTTGCACTCAGAACTGGGCCTGGCCTTCCCGAGGGCTGCAGAGACTGGAGAGAAGCCTCCCCTCCCGGCCGGGCCGTGGCAGAGGCCGCCTCAGCCGTGTGCTGGTGCTGCCCTCTAGTGGTGCCGGGTCCCCATCACACCCGGCTTTCTCCCGCCCATTCGTGGACCTTTTCAATCGGCGCCACCTGTCACCACCAGGGCACATCTTGGTGGGACTATAGGGGTGGAGATAACGGGCTCTTGTCTCCAGGGATCGTTCCACCTGGATCAATCCCACCAGGATAAGTGAGGGATCCTCTATGGCACCTAGTATTTGAAAAGTCAGTCTCACAATGAATCAAGATGGGTTTCGTGCATGCTGTGGACTCGGTCTCCGAAAAGACACCTTTGGGGCAGAAAATGATAGTGCCTATTTCGACAAAATCTAATACAGCGAGATAAGCCAGCCTGTCCCATTTTACAAGTGAAGTCACCAGGGCCCAAGCCAAGACAGAAAGAGAAAGTTGCCTCCTTTAAGAAAACCCTAGAATAACTGACCCATCCCCCCACCCACTGATAAGCACATTTTATGCAAAGCGTGTGTTCCTGAAGACCTTGCACGATTCAAAACGTGCATAATTCCAGACTGACTTCGCCATAGAAATGAGTGCAAAGTGGAAGGGGCGTGCTGCATAACGTCCGCTGTGGCATATTCTCGCTTCAATGCCGCTTTTTATTTTCCCGGCATTACCTCTAATATTTCACAACGCGCTCTCAGCTAAATGAACAGCGCAGCATTTCCCGCCGGTGGTTTGGTCTTCTTCATAACGTTTTATCACATCTCACTTCCTTTCCAATGTTATTGATTTTCAGGTGCGTTTTCCAGCACCACCGTTTAAAGAACACTTGGACGACGTTGTTACAGGATACAGATAAAAGATTTAAAGTTATAATCGCTGTGAATGTAGAGAAAGCAGCACAATCGTCTTGAGAATCCCCAGCAGAAATTAGAAATTTGGGTGCGTGAAGACAGCAGGGCATGCATATGGAAGGCAGGTATCTCTGTTTAACAGCCCAAGCCCCAGCACCGCGCGGCAGGCTTACAATTCCCAGTTAACAGCTCACTTAGCTCCTCCAGCTCCAGGAAACAGGGCAACTCTGATGACTTTTGTTTTAACTGAGGGGCTTTGTATTATTGCCAATGTCGTGCATAAACACTTTATCTGCATTTTACGTTACATTTTTCCAAAGCCACGTAGTTGAAGCTCTCATAAACCGTGACCTCATCTCCCTCCCTATCTATGTTCTTAACCCCAGAAGGGTGGAAAGGAACAGCCACACCCAACCCGAAGAGCCACACCCAACCGTAGCAGATACAGACTTCAGAAATTCCAGGCACCCCACTCCTACCCCTGCCCGGGCCTTTGAGGATGAAGCATCAACAGGGGCGCCCCCCCTTCCTCCAAGTCAACTTCTACTGGTCAGAGAAGGATGTCCCCTGGGAGGAGTCCTCCTGTTTCCTCTTGCCCCGTCTCCCCACCAGCATTTGATTCAAGTTGTCCATCATCTTATTCCAGTTATCCCCTCCCCTAAAAGCAGCCTGAAGAGGTTTTATATCAGTGTTGGGGTGGAGGGGGGAGGATGAAGGAAAACTAGCTCTTCATTGCAAATATAAGACCATCAGCCTTTTTTCCCATCACCAAAAAGGATCTCTCAGTCCAACTGCTATGAGTTGTTCCTTTGGCCTTTCTCTGCCTGGAATCGCTTCTAAAAGGCTCCCTCAGCTTGGCCAGAGCAAGGCCCCAGGAGCAGGGGTTGGGGGGGGGGGNNNGGGGCGACCCTGGGAAGCAGGGGTGGAAGGGCAGCCAGGGGAGGCTCTGAGCCCATCTGCTGAGATTTGTGTCCAGACTCCATCTCCACCTGACCTCGAGCAAGCCCCTGTCCAGGACACTTCCCCTCTCTGGGCCTGTTTCCTCCTCTGGAGAATGGGAAAAATAATGCTGCCTACTTCCCAGAACCACCACGAGAGTAAAATCAATCCCCCAGGTGTCAGCGCCTAGCACCAGAGTGCAAGGTGGTTACTGTAACAGGTTCCGTACAGAGTAACAGGTAAGCAAACACTTACTGAGAGTTCAGGATGTCTGAGGGTCAGCACCAGAATCTGGGAAATCCCACCCCTCTGAGGACTTAGGGTCCAGTGGTAGCTGGTGACCCAGCCCGGAAGACTCTTGCACTAATTCACAAATCCACCACTGGGGATACGGAAGGAACTGCTCAGCTGAGAAAGGCAGGGGTTCCCAGCCCTGGCTTTGACCAAGTGTGCAGTCAACTCGACTTCTGCCTCTGGGCCACCTCTAGGACCGAGGGGTGGGGACAGGCAGCTGGAGCCCTCCAGGGGGTCCATTCCAGTCAGCCCCTCCCACTGGGCCCACCCTTCCTTGCACTGCTAGCGAATCTGCAACTTTGCCTGGTGAGTATCTCTTCTGTTACCTCAGTCCTGAGAAGCGACAGGTTCTGATCAGTGTGCCTGGGCAGAGAAGAGGTAGCCAGGGAGGAGAAATCTGTGCTGTCCAGGTAGCAGTTAAGAATCGCCAGGTGTGGCTTCATCTATCACCAGAGAGATCCTGGTGTCAGCCCTGAAATTCCTTCTCCTCCAGGAAGCCCCTGAGGCATGGGAGGGCAAGTCCCATGATGCAAGGAAGGGTATTTGATGCTTCCCGGATACATCTCTTGTTCCCCTGGTTCTGTGTCTTACCACCTGGACAGCCCTTCTTCCTCCAGCTGCGTCCCAATACTCCCCATCTTGTCCCTGTCACACTTCAATGCCACCACTTCCCAGGTGAGACTGCTCCCCTAGTAGGGTCACCCCACGATTTTCTACCCTGGGCTACTAAGATCACAGGTGCCAGGAAGAATTGCTCAGACTGGGGACCAGGGGCAGGTCCCAGCCTGGCTTTGCCCAAGAGTTTTTCAAGTCAGTTTCAGCCCCTGAACCTCCTCTTTAGCCTGAGGGGTGGACGTGAGCTTCGAGGCCATGCGGGCTCTATTACCACCCTGGTGTCGTCTACCCACCAGCCTGTGAGCAAGATCTTGGATCTATATACTTAGGACACTGAGGAATCAGTCGATTGTTAAGTGGCTAATGGATGGATTCAGAACTTGCAGACATAAGCCATAAAGCTCTCTTAATGTGAAGCCTCTGAGGATCCCCAGTCTTGCAACTACCCTTCCTTTTCCTTACACCAGCCCCTCCACAAAATCACCTTGTAAGCCCCCAGCCAGTGAGCCACACCCTCAGTATGACCCCAGGAGATGTGATCAAAGACTTATAACATGTCCACTCAGCACTTTTTTCATCCATAGAGGTAATAATAATAATAACTGGTTTTTTTTGAAAGTCACTCAAACATGTCTGACTCTTTGTGACCCCATGGACTATATTATACAGTCCATGGAATTCTCCAGGCTAGAATACTGGAGTGGGTAGCCTTTCCCTTCTCCAGGGGATTTTCCCGACTCAGGGATCGAACCCAGGTCTCCCACATTGCAGGCAGATTGTTGCCAGCCGAGCCACGAGGGAAGCCCAAGATACTGGAGTGGGTAGCCTATCCCTCCTCCAGCAGCTCTTCCCAACTACTTATTAAATGTCTAGTATATGCCTAACACTGGGCTCTAGACTTTCACATGAATTTTCTCATTTAATCTTGATAATCCACGAGGTAGGTTCTATTATTAGTCCCCAGCTTTCAGGCCAGTAAATAAGGCTGGAGGAGGTTAAACTTGCCCAAGGTCAGAGCAAACAAGTGACAGAATTTGGGAATTTTGTAAATAAATCATTTTTATGCATTTGTGTTGCAATACATTTGCATTTTTATAGTCCGCTCTCAGACTTGAGGTTTTTGTTTTTTAATTTGACGTCCTGATCTATTTTCAGTCCATTATGACTGCTCTGCTTGTTGGCAATGTTTCTATGAGCTGTCAATTTTGTCTCCCTCTCTAAAAGAGAAATATTCTGTGGAATTTGTGAAAAACATAGCTAAATAGGTAAATGGACATGGATGACTAAAAATGAATTTTTAAAATGAAACAACCTAGAAAGCAGACAAAATTGCTTTCAAAATGCATATGAAAATTGCAAAATCACCCCAGGGTCCAATGACCTTATCAAGACATGAACTAATGGCTGTAAACATTCATTTCCAACTAAATTCCTTTCAGTTGATTCATTTGAAACCTGGAAAAAAACTTTAAAATGTGTTCTAACTTTATCAAGCAAATGCATAATTGCTAGAAAATTATTTAGAAATTAAAAGCCCAAAATACTAGAGATGGGAATAGAGAGTAAAGAGATAACAATAAAAGCTAAAATATACTTTTTAACATTTTAAGGGCACCCCATGGTACATAAAAATTAATAATACTTGAAAC
Organism: Redunca redunca; assembly: GCA_006410935.1. Taxonomy (NCBI): domain Eukaryota; kingdom Metazoa; phylum Chordata; class Mammalia; order Artiodactyla; family Bovidae; genus Redunca; species Redunca redunca. Next base: position 25,435 of record SJYQ01096288.1, read on the forward strand.
ACAGGGGCCAGAAATACCACTTCAACCAACGTTTTTGTATCAGCATTGCTGCTGTTCAGTACCTCAGTCATGTCTGACTCTTTGTGACCCCATGGACTGCAGCACGCCAGGCTCCCCTGTCCTCACTATCTCCCAGAGTTTGCTCAGACTCATGTCCATTGAGTTGATGATGCCATCCAACCATCTCATCCTCTGTCACCCCCTTCTCCTCTTGCCTTCTATCTTTTCCAGCATCAGGGTCTTTGAAGTATAATTGCATACAGTAAAATGCAGATTTTTATGTGTAGAGCTTAAATTCTGAAAAATATGTATACCCATACAACAACCATACAATCAGGATATTGATTGATACTGACATTGATAAAAGATTGAACATTTCCACCACCCCAGAAAGTTCTTTTGTGCCTCTTTGTAATCAAGCCATCCCTCACCAGTCAATCAATGATCTGCTCTCTATAATCAGTTTATGTTTATCTGTTCCAGAATTTCATATAAATGGACTTACATATTACATACCATTTTGTGTCTGTCTTCTTGGTAAAATGTTTTTGAGAGTCATCCTTTTTTTTTTGCTTAAACCAAGCAGCTATTTCACTTTTAGTAGTATTCTGTTGTATGGAAATACCACACTGCGCTTACCCTTTCATCTCTTGCTGAATGTTGGGATTGTCTCCAGTTTTTTACTATTATAAATAAGATTTCTATAAAGATTTTTGCATAGGTCTTCGTCTGAATACAATTTTTCATTTCTTTGGGTAAATACCTAACAATGAGATTTCTGGGTCATGTGGGATGCGTATATTTAACCATTATAAGAAGCTGCCAAACTATTTTCTAAAGTGACTCGACTGTCTTACTCGCCCTCAGCAGTGGGTGAAAATTCGGGTTGCTCCCCATTCTGGCAGCATTGTGTAGTGTCGGCCTGAACCTTTTGTGTAACAGGTAAGCAGCTGTATCTCATTGTTCAACCAAATTGCTTTTTATCCAACAATCGGCTTGCTTCTTGTCTGCTTTCTAGGTTGTTTCAGATATAGATTTATACATTTATTCAGATGTATCCTTGCCTGCGTGCTCACACTCACGCGCCTGTGGACACACACCACTCCTGCCGCCTCCTGTGTGGCAGATGAAGAACATTCTGGATGAGGAAACGGAGGTGGAGTCTGCCCTGACTGACCCTGGGCAGGTCATTTCAAACCTGTTTTTTCAACAATCAATTGTTGGCAGAAACCCCTGCTCACCAAAGCAAAAACACCAAAAGCACAATTGATGAAAGAAAAATTGATCATTTGAACTTCATTGAAATTAAAAACTTCTGTACTGCAATAGAAGTTAAGAGGATAAAAAGATAAACCACAGACTGTAAAGAAAGCTGAGCACCGAAGAATAGATGCGTTTGAACTGTGGTGTTGGAGAAGACTCTTGAGAGTCCCTTGGACTGCAAGGAGATCCAACCAGTCCATCCTAAAGGAGATCAGTCCTGGGTGTTCTCTGGAAGGATTGATGTTGAAGCTGAAACTCCAATACTTTGGCCACCTGATGCGAAGAGTTGACTCATTGGAAAAGACTCTGATGCTGGGAGGGATTGGGGGCAGGAGGAGAAGGGGCCAACAGAGGATGAGATGGCTGGATGGCATCACTAACATGGGTTTGGATGAACTCCAGGAGTTGGTGATGGACAGGGAAGCCTGGCGTGCTGCAGATCATGGGGTCACAAAGAGTCGGACACGACTGAGTGACTGAACTCAACTGAACTGAACAGACTGGGAAGAAATACTGGAAAAACACATATCTGATAAATGACTTGCATCCAAAATATGCAAAGAACTCTTAAAAGTCAACAACAAGAAAACAAATAATCCAATTTAAAAATGGGCAAAATATCTGAATAGAAACTCCACCAAAGAAGATACACAACTGGCAAATAATCATATGACTCAGCACCATATATCACTGAAAAGAAGTGAAAGTGTGGGTCGAGCAGTACTGTCTCACTCTTGTTACCCCATAGACTGTAGCCCGCCAGGCTCTTCTGTCCATGGAGTTCTCCAGACAAGAATGCTGGAGTGGGTAATCATTCCCTTCTCCAGGGGATCTTCCCTACCCACGAATCCAACCCAGACCTTCTGCATTGCAGGCGGATTGTTTACCATCTGAACCTCATCTCATTAGGGAATTGCAAATTAAAATAACAATGAAATATCACAACCACAAGAAGAAGCAACGACAAACTCCAGGGAGAGGGATAGTGTGAGCTCCAGTGATGCCACATTATACTATGCAAAATGCCCATTATTCAAACAAAAATATTATGAGACACGCAAAGAAACCAGAATCTAAGTCTCGTTCACTGGAAAATAAGAAAATAATAGAAACTGTTACTAAGATAATTTACCCATTGGACCTACTAGAAAAAGCCTCTAAATCAATTGTCTTAAACGTGCTTACTCCTTGGAAGAAAAGTTATGACCAACCTAGATAGCATATTCAAAAGCAGAGACATTACTTTGCCAACTAAGGTCCGTCTACTCAAGGCTATGGTTTTTCCAGTGGTCATGTATGGATGTGAGAGTTGGACTGTGAAGAAAGCTGAGTGCTGAAGAATTGATGCTTTTGAACTCTGGTGTTGGAGAAGACTCTTGAGAGTCCCTTGGACTGCAAGGAGATCCAACCAGTCCATTCTAAAGATCAGTCCTGGGTGTTCTTTGGAAGGAATGATGCTAAAGCTGAAACTCCAATACTTTGGCCACCTCATGTGAAGAGTTGACTTATTGGAAAAGACTTTGATGCTGGGAGGGATTGGGGGCAGGAGGAGAAGGGGACGACAGAGCATGAGATGGCTGGATGGCATCTCTGACTCGATGGACATGAATCTGAGTGAACTCTGGGAGTTGGTGATGGACAGGGAGGCCTGGCATGCTGTGATTCATGGGGTCGCAAAGAGTCGGACATGAATGAGCAACTAAACTGAACTGAAACGTGCTCAGACAGATAAAGGTAACTAGAACAAAAAGAAATCAGAATGATGTATCACAAAATAGACAATACCAATAAAGAGACCAAAATTACAAGAAGGAACCAAAAAGAAATTTGGGAGCTGACACATACAATAACTGAACTGAAAAACTTGCTGGACAGATTCATCAGTAAATCTAAGATGGCAGAAGAAATAACCAATGGGCTACATAGGTAAATATAAAAGCCAGTACTTTCACATACTTCATCTGTAGTCTTTCTTTTCCTATGAGATTCAAAAGTCAAATGTACAAAACAATAAGTATAAATCTAACCAGGACTCAATGTATAATGATGTAATTAGTGACAATGACAGCACAAACGGAAGAGGGTGGGTCTATAGAAGGGCAGAGTTCTTGTGTATGGTTGAAACTAAACTGGTATTTAGTTTAGATACTTAGGTTTAGTGTGGATTTAATAAGATTTTAACTGTAATCCTCAGAAAAAACACCAAGGAAAAAATGAAAATATGACTTTTCTTAAAAAGGAAAGAACCAAAATAAAACAACAGGAAAAAAAATCAACTGACCACAAAAGGCAATAAAGGAAAAATTGAGGAATAAAAAAGATGTATAATGCATGCTGCTGCGGCTACTGCTGCTGCTAAGTCACTCAGTCGTGTCCGACTCTGTGCGACTCCATAGACGGCAGCCCACCAGGCTCTCCCGTCCCTGGGATTCTCCAGGCAAGAACACTGGAGTGGGTTGCCATTTCCTTCTCCAATGCATAAAAGTGAAAAATGAAAGTAAAGTCGCTCATTCGTGTCCGATTCCTAGTGACCCCATGGACTGCAGCCTACCAGGCTCCTCCATCCATGGGATTTTCCAGGCAAGAGTACTGGAGTGGGGTGCCATTGCCTCCTCCGTGTATAATGCCTAGAAAACAGCAAAAATCTTTTCTTCTAGTAATTACTTTACACGTAAATAGATTCAGGTCTCCAATTATAAAGCAGAGACTGGAAAACATGGGTTAAAAGAAAAAGAATTCACACACTATATGTTGACTGTGAGACACTCACTTTATATCTAAAGACACAAATAGATTGAAAGTAGAAAGATAGAAAAAGATATTCCATACAAATCATAACTAAAATGTAACTGGGGCAGTTATATTAATATCGTACAAAAGAAACTTTAAGACAAAACGTTTCAAGAGATTAAAAAAAAGATCTATATTGATAAAAGAGTCAATCCATTAAGACAGTCATGGCAATTGCAAACATATGTGTGTCTGGTAACAAAACCGCAAAATACGCGGAGCGAAACTAACAACTAAAGGAAGAAGCAGTTGTATTCATCTGCTCTGGCTGCTATCACAAAATACCCCAGACTGGATGGCTTAAACCACAGAAATTTATTTCTCAAATTCTGGAGGCTGGAAAGTGTGAGATCAAGGCGCCAACAAAACGGGTTTCCTTCCGAGGCCTCTTCTCTTGGCCTTTTGGCAGCTGCCGTCTTGACGTGTGTTCGCGTCACCTTTTCTTTGTGTTCACAGAAAGAAAAAGAGAGCTCTCTGTTACTTTTAAGGACACTAATCCTATCATATCAGGCTTATTACCTCATTTAACCTTAATTACTTCCTTAGAGGCACTGTTCCAAGATACAGCCACACTGGGGGACTTGGAGTTTCAAAGTATGAATTTGAGGAAGGGATGAGCAGAGACACAAGCATTAGTCCATTACATCAGTTCTACCATAATTGTTGGCCTTCAAAATCCCACTATCAAGAATAAACACAATGATGGACACATGGTTAATAAGGAAATGTAGGACTTAACACTATACACCAACTAGACACAACCAACTTCTACAGAACACTCCACTCAACAGGTGTAGAAATAAAACATATGTCCACACAGAAATCTGAACACCAAAGTTCATAGCAGCATTATTTAAGATACCCCCAAATGGAAAGAACACAATGTCCATTCGCTAATGAACGGATAAATAAAACAGGGTATGTTCATACTTGGGAATGTTATTTAGCCTGTGATGGTTCATTTTATGTCAGCCTGACTGGCCACAAGGCACCCACATTAAACACTGTTGTTGTGAAGGTATTTCCCGATGAGATCATCATTTGGATTGTCAGACTCCGTAAAGTGGATCGCTCCCCCCAGCATGAGTGAACTGAGAGCCTGACTAGAACAAGAGGTGAAGAAAGAAGGAATATTCTTCCCCGTTTTACTTTCTGCCTCACTGCTTGAGCATCTTCTCCTGCCTTCGGACTGGGATTTACAGCCTCAGCCCCTCTGATATGCAGGCTTCTAACTGAGACTGAATTACACCACCAGGTTTCCTGGGTCTCCAGCTTGCGGATGTCAAATCATGGGACTTCTCATTCTCCATAATCGCAGGAGTTAATTCCTCATAATGAATCTCCTTTATATATATATTTTTCTTTTCTCCTATGACTAATACATAGCCCTAAAAAGGAATCACATACTGATATATGCTGAAATGTGAATGAACTTTGAAAACATCACGTTTAGTAAAAGAAACCAATCACAAAAGACCACAAATTGTATGAATTTACTTACATGAAATGTCCACCAATGACTAAAAAGAGCACACGATGTGGGCGTGTGAGTGAAGTTTTATTTGGGGCAAAATGAGGACTGTAGCCAGGAAGGCAGCACCCAGGCAGTCCTGAGACTGCCCCAAAGACGTAGTGGGGGAAGGTCAATATATGATTTTGGTGCAGGGGGAGTTCAGTGCAATCAAGCACTCATCTTGCAAAAGGTTTTCTGCTAGTCACAAGGAGCTGATGTCATCATGAAGGGATTTAGTGCTTTTCTAGACATGAGGAGATGCAAGGATTGGGATCTTGAAATCAGTTCCCTGAAAATATCTAACTATCTAAAGACCTGTTCCACCAGTTTCCCTGGAGCACAGTGCCTCATTCTCCTCTCTGAATTCCCTTCCGGGGATGTTAAAGGCCAGCAGCTGCCACAGCGCAGGGTTCAATCTCCACACAGGCAGATGACAGGTGCCTTTGGAAAGTGTCCATTTGTAGTTCACAGCAGCATAGGCAAATCTATACAGAGACAGAGGGTAGATTACTATCTGCCTAAGACCAGGGGGTTGGGGGAAAATAAGTGACTGGTCAGGGATATGGAGGTTCTTGCTGGTGTGATGAAAATGTTCTAAAATGATGGTGGTGATGGCTGCACAATTCTGTGAATATATTAAAAGCCACTGAATTGTATACATTAAGTGGGTAAATGGTATGATGTGTGATTTATATCTCAATAAAGCTGTTTTTAAAAGCTATTAAAGCTTATAAGTGAATCAAGCAAAGTTGCAGAATACAAGATCAATATACAAAAATCAATTATATTCTATATACAGAAATAAACAAGTGGAAATTGAGATTTTTTTTTAAAAAGTACCATTTACAGTACCAACAGAAAACATGAAGTAATCAGGAATAAATTTAATGAAAGATGTGCAAGCTTTGTTTGCTACAAACTACAAAACATTGATGAGACAGTGACCCAAATAAATAGATGTGTGATGTTCATGAATCAAAAGACAAACATCATTTTTCCCCAGATTGATCTATATATTGAATACAATCTCAAAAGGGCCTCAGCAGTTTGGTTTTTTTGTTTTATTTTGTTTTGTTCTGTAGAAATTGGCAAGCCAGTTCTAAAATTTATATGGAAAAGCAAAGAACCTAGACAGAACCAAAGTACTGTCTATGAAAAAGACAAAGCTGGTGGACTCACAGTACTTGAATTCAGAGCTTAGTATAAAGCTAAAAAATAAGCTTATATTATTATTTAGTATAATAATTTATATGTATGAAAAGGATGGATATACATATATATATATAAAAATGGAATAGAGAGTTCAAAAACAAGCTCTTTCATATAGATGTGCATGTTAAGTCACTTCAGGAATGTCCAATTCTTTGTGACCCTGTGGACTGTAGCCTGTCAGGTTCCTCTGTCCAAGGAATTCTCCAAGGCAAGAATACTGGAGTGGGCTGCCATACCCTTCTCCAAGAGAGCTTTCCAAACCAGGGATCAAACCCACATCTCTTATATCTCTTGCATTAGCAGGCAGCCTATTTAACACAATTGATTTTCAACAAAGGTGCTAAGGTAATTCAAAGGAGAAAGAACTATTTCCAACAAATGATTCTGGCACATTTCAACCCACCTCTGTAAAAAAAGAAAAAAAATCTTGACTTACACCTCTTGCCACATACAAAATTAACTCAAAATGGATCATAGATTTCAATAGAAATCTTTAAACCATAAAACTCCTAGAAAATATAGGAGAAAATATGTGTGACCTTGAGTTAGACAAAGATTTTTAAAATCATATACAAAAGCACAGATCATAGAAGAAAAAAATTAACAAATTGACCTATCAAATTTTAAAACATCTGCACTTCCCCAGATACTGTTAAAAGAATGTAAAGTCAAATCAAAGACTGGGAAAAAATATTTTATACATATATTTGATAGAGGATTTTATCTCACAACTCAAGAATGAAGAGCAAACAAACCAGTTCAGAAATGGGCAAAACATGAGAAGAGATACTTCGCTAAAAAAAGAAATACGAATAGCACATGGGTACATAAAAGTGGAGTGAAGGCGCTCAGTCGTGTCCGACTCTTTGCGACCCGTGGACTGTAGCCCACCAAGCTCCTCCGTCCATGGGATTCTCCAGGCAAGAGTACTGGCGTGGGTTGCCATTTCCTTCTCCAAGGTACATAAAAAAGACAACATCATTAGCGTAGAGGAAAGAAAAATTTAAACCACAGTAAGTGATCATTACACATTTATTAGAAGGGATGAACATTTTAAGCTGACAATACCAAGTACTGGTAAGAGTGGAAAACAATTGGAACTCTCCTACATTTCTGATGGGTACAGCCATCCTGGAAAAAAATTGTCAGTCTGTTAAAAAGTTTCTATACTTGCCATAATAACTATGGTACACCTAGGTTATCTTCCCAAGAGAAATGAAGACAGACCTCCAACAAAGACCTGTACAAAAAAAAAGAGTTTATAGCAGCTTTATTCATAATGCCCCCATCCCAAAAATCTTGATTCCAGCTTGTGCTTCATCCAGCCCAGCATTTCACAGGATGTACTCTGCATGTAAGTTCAATAAGCAGGGTGACAATATACAGCCTTGATGTACTTCTTTCCCAATTTGGAACCAGTCCACTGTTCCATGTCCAGTTTTAACTGTTGCTTCTTGACCTGTTCATAAAGAAGGACCGTAAAGAAGGCTGAGCACTGAAGAATTGACGCTTTCGAATTGTGGTGCTGGAGAAGACTCTTGAGAGTCCCTTGGACAGCAAGGAGATCAAACTAGTCAATCCTAAAGGAAATCAACCCTGAATATTCATTGGAAGGACTGATGCTGAATCTGAAGCTCCAATACTTTGGCCACCTGATGTGAAGGGATGACTCACTGGAAAAGACCCTGATGTTGGGAAAGATTGAAGGAGGAGGAGAAGAGGGTGACAGAGGATGAGATGGTTGGGTGTCATCATTGACTCAATGGACATGAGTTTAGCAGACTCTGGGAAATAGTGAAGGACAGGGAAGCCTGGCGTGCTGCAGTCCAGGGGGTCACAAAGAGTCGGACACGACTGAGCAACTGAACGACAGCAATCAGCTGTTGACTATGTATTCAAATTAAGGTGCATGCAACATGGATGAGTTTTAAAAGCATGTGCTAAGTGAAAGATGTCAGACACAGTGGCTACATACTGTCTGATTCCACTCATATGACAGTCTGGAAAAACCAAAACTATAGAACAGAAGTCAGTTCACTCACGACCAGAAGGAACTTCTGGGGGTGATAGAACTATTCTCTATCCTGATTATTGTGGTGGTTACCCAAGTGTACATACTTGTCAAAATTCACAGAACTGTACATTTAAAATATAAAGTTTTGTACATAATGTATATATGAATAAGCCTAACCAAAAAAACCTAAACATTATGTGCAGGAATTCTACTTTCTCTATAATCAACTCTTCCAATTATATGCTGGATATTTGCCACACTAAGTAGCCTATTATTTTAAATGAGGCTAGTGGAAGAATAAGATTTTTGCATTTATAAAAGTGCAAGATACCTCTTAATTTTCTCTTTTCCTTCACACTTTTCATATTCTTCATCATGTCTGAGTAGAAGTTAATTTATCATGGATTTTGCTGTCCTTATATAAGAATTTTTCTTCGTTGTAAAATTTTGAGGTGGCAAAACAGACATTTTGCTTTTAATTGATCCCACAAGATAAGAATAATTCTCAAATAGACATTTTTTTCAAAGATCAATAGTTTAAATGGAATTAAGTAACTACAAATTAAATACAGTTCTTAAAAGTAATTTTGTTTAATGGTAAAAATGCTGTTCTGCCAA
>SJYQ01096288.1:34932-45247 GCA_006410935.1 Redunca redunca
AATTTGTATAAACATTTATCAGTTCCAAAAGAATAAAATGTTCTTCATAAAGTTATCTAGCTAATTCCCTTTCTCTTAATATTCATATGAACCATCAGTCTATTTTCCTATTTATTTAAATTTTTGAAACTTATTATTTCAAACAATTATTGCAAATAATTATTTTTCACATAAAAGTAACAGTTTTCAATTATCACTAATTATTGTACCATTTTACCCTGCAAAAATAAATATATGTGTATTCAGCAACTGATTGAAATAATCTCAATATATAAAGCACAAAAGAATTTTCATCTTGGATTACTTCTAAAATGCTTACTTATGTATGAAAATGTTCAAATGTTAGTAATAATCCAAATAACCTGCCTTCTTTGCATTCCTGATGTAGTTACAGTGGTTAAATATAATGTCCCTCTCCTGATCACAGGATCATCAATCTTGTACAATTTCAGGGATGTCAAGAATGACACAAAAATAGATGTTTCACTCTTTGACCTTTCAAGGGGTGAAGCCCAGTTTAAGTAGAGTTTGGCTGAGTTTGGAAGACTGAAACCAAACTTCAGTGCATAACGATGGTTCTCAACTACATGTTCAGTTCAGTTCAGTCGCCCAGTCGTGTCCGACTCTTTATGACCCCACGGACTGCAGCACGCCAGGCCTCCCTGTCCATCACCAACTCCCAGAGTTTACTCAGACTCATGTCCATCAAGTCAGTGATGCCATCCAACCGTCTCATCCTCTGTTGTCCCCTTCTCCTCCTGCCCCCAATCCCTCCCAGCATCAGGGTCTCAACTACACGAGAGTGTCTCTTATAGATACTCGGCAGGGCAACTGGCTCCAGGCCAGAAATCCTGGAGTGGGTTGCATACCCTTCTCCGGGGTATTTTCCTGACCCAAGGATCAAACATACTTCTCTTAGGTCTCCTATATTGGCAGGTGGGTTCTTTACCACTAACACCGCCTGGGAAGCCCAAGGTGTTTCATCAATTATATGAATTGAACAGTGAATCCAGAGAGGAGAGGGCCAGGGGTAGGGGTGTCAAGCAGAAAGATCAGTCAGAAGATATTTGTTAAACCAATTTTAAATTCCCAGGTATCCACACCAGCCCACCTCACCACGTGTCAGTTTTACAACCAAGAACCAAAGAAAGAAGCCAGTCTTGACCTTCATCTGCCTACTGGCAGCCATTCTGCAAACAAACCATTATGAACACACCCTGGTCTACACTTCCGGCTGCCCTTCCCTTTCTCTTCGCCCACCCTGGTCTTGGAACCACAGCACTTGGGGGAAGTAGGGCTGTGATAGCTAGATTCAGAGAAGGAATAAATCATCAGTGGGCTCATTAGTATGACCTGGGTCATACTCACCCCTTTTACAATTCAGCAGGACCCAATGGTCCTTGCCTCACCCCCACCCGCATGTCTTTAGCCTGTCTTTTGTCTGTGGAAAACATTAAAACAAGACCAAATAATTAAGCAGAGTCAAGGACCTTAATTTCTCTTCAAGAGCTATAGACAATATTTTGAGCCCTGTCTTTGAGCTGTCTTATAGGGCTTCCTTAATGGCTCAGCAGTAAAGAAACTGCCTGAAGTGCAGGAGACGCAGGTTCAACCCCTGAGTTGGGAAGATCCCCTGGAGGAGGGCATGGCAAGCGACTCAAGTATTCTTGCCTGGGAAATCGCACTGACCGAGGAGCCTGGCAGCCTGCTGTCTGTGGGGTGGCGAAAGAGTCAGACATGCCTGAAGCAACTGGGCACTCACAAGCACAGGGAGACTGAAATTCCCACCAAGTGGAGTAAATTAACTATTAATACATGATGACCTGACCATAGCCATGACCTAAGCTGGCACAGTTCCGAGAACCCACCTTAAATTAAAGGGAACAAACTAACGCTGGAACTATAGACTAACTGTATTTAAAACAATCAAGATGACACAGACCAGACCACTCCATGGCCAATTTCAAGATGACAGTCAGAGCTGACTGCTGTTTCTGCATGTAGCCCCCTCCCTCTACCTATAACCCACTAATGGTTAGTGGTAGGCGGTCAGTCTTTGGGTAAGAGTCCGCTCTCCCCTCCAGGTTGCTGGCCTCAGAAATAAAGCCAACTTTTTATTCCACCTACCTTGTCTCTTTATTGGCTTTAGAGCGACGGGCAGCCAGACCCCCACTTTCAGTAACACTTTGGCTGGAAGAAAACAAACAGTGGATTGATGGCACCAATGACAGCAAGAGCCAAGGAGGGCTCTGTCCCAAAAGGAGATCAAGACTTCCTTGCCCAAAAACGGAATATTAATAGACGCCTCCTGTGTGTACTTTCTTCATAACTCATTGACAAAGGGAAGCTGCAGGAGTGCACGTCGGGGAGGCCTTGTCTAACTGGAGAGTTTCCCTAGGGAAGTGATGTCTGCACTGAGTCCTGAGACAAGAATCTAGACAGATTTAGGGGCGAATGTGCAAGAACACTGAACAAGGTATAACCACACGAGCAAAGGAAGAGAGACGAGGTCCCCACACCCTCCAGATACGCTTTCCTTCATCCAGTACAGGCCTTCACCGCACACACGGGTAGTTTACCAGTTCAGCATCACCCCGTTTCTTCTTCCCCCTTCTAACTTTTATTTCTGGAGCCAAAGCTTCCCCACTCTCAGATCATCTTATCTGGGTCCAATGGTGGAGCTTGCTGTGCACGGCTTAAGCCAGAGGCTGGATTTATCTACCTGGCCACAATGATTGATCAAGGGTGGTCATGTGACCAGAGCTGGACCAATCAGAGCAAACCTCAAGGCTTTTGAGAACCTGATTTTTTTTTTTCCCCACCAGACTTAAACTTGTGATACTTTTTAGGGCAGAGACATGATCGTGTATGATACTATAATGGTAGATATGTCTTTATACATATACATATTCAATGTCAAAACCCATAAAATATAAAGCATCAAGAATGAACCCTAATGTAAACTGCAGACTCTGAGTGATAATGATGTATCAGTGTAGATTCATGGATTCTAACAAAGGTACCACTCTGGTGGGGGGAGGGAGGTTGATAATGGGGCGCTGTACATGTGTAGGGGAGGGAGGTTATGAAAAATCTCTGTACGTTTGCTCAAATTTGGTAGGAACCTAAAACTACTCTAAAAAATAAAGTCTATTTGAAAAAAAACAAAACCCGAATGGTGTGAAGTCTGGAATGCTTAAAGCCATTTGCCATCATATGGAGTCTGAGAACAAAGCCAACGCTTGGAGAAGAGCCAGACCAGGATCTGTTTGATGACATTGTTCCGGCTGCTGGGAGCTTCCCAGGCAGCACTAGTGGTAAAGAACCTGCCTGCTAATGCAGGAGACGCAGGAGATGTGGGTTCGATCCCAGGATCAGGAAGATCCCCTAGAGAAGGGAATGGCAACCCACTTCAGTGTTCTTGCCTGGAGAATCCCATGGACAGAGGAACCTGGTAGGTTACAGTTTATTGGGTAGCAAAGAATCTGACATGACTGAAGCAACTCAGCACAGCATGGGCAAGCTTCTGGGTCAAGCTCACCTAAAGCCAGCCACTCCCCCTGGACTTCTCAGGAACATCAGCCAATATATTCCATTTTGCTTCAACAAGCTCTTCCCCGTCCCTCCACATACCATCTGGGACAAGAGTCAGAGTTTCTTCTTTTAGAGACCAGCAAGCCTGGCTCCTCTCCCATTTTACTGATAGGAAAACAAAGGTCCAGAGAGGTGGAGAGAATCACCCAAAGTCAAAAGATTGTAGATACCAGGCAAACTAGAAGTCTAAGGAGCTTTCCACTATGCCTTGAGGTCTGCTGGGGGGTTAAGCATTCAATTAGCTGCTGGCGCCCTTTCTCCTGTCACCCCCAGCCAAGACTGAGAAGACTTGATAGTTGTTGCTATCAAGACATTTATCAGTCAGGCAAGAGTTTTTGATTTTGTTTTTCACAAACCTGCTGTATTAATTTCCTCCCCGGTGGTACTAGCGGTAAAGAACCTGCTTGCCAGTGCAGGAGATGTTAAGAGATGCAGTTTCAGTCCCTGGGTTGGGAAGATCTCCTGGAGGAAGGCATGGCAACCCACTCCCGTATTCTCGCCTGGAGAACCCCATGGACAGAGGAGCCCGGCAGGCTACAGTCCATGGGGTCGCAAAGAGTCGGACACCACTGAGGCAACTCAGCACGCATGCAGGTACTATATTAATTTCCTAGTGCTGTCGTAACAAATTACCACAAACTCAGCAGCTCAAAACAATGGAAATGTACTCTGTCACAGTTCAGGCAGCCGGACGTCCAACATCAAGGTGTCAAGGGTGGGTTCCTTGGGAAGCTCTGGAGGAGGATCTGTTCCATGCTTCTCCCCTGGCTTCTGGTGCTCTCCAGCAACTCTTGGAGCGTCTTGACTGGTAGCTGCATGATTCCACCCTCTCCAGCCTCCACCTCCGCCTTCATATGACCTTCTTCCCTGTGTATTACCTGTCTCCAAACCTCCCTCCTTATAAGAACACCAGTCATAGGGTTTAGAGTCCAACTTAATCCAGTATGAGCTCATTTTAGCTTAATGAAATACATCTGTTAAAACCCAATTTCAAGTAAGTTCCTATTCTGAGGTTCTGGGGATGAGTTGGAGGGTTGAACTCTAGTCAACCCAGGATACTTAACTCTGTACCGAGCATCAAGCTTACATGCCTTGAGGCACAACTGGGGCGAAATGGTGTGTGTGATAATAATGCCCACACCAGACTCATGTCCATTTATTTTTTAATTTGTTATGTTATACTACATTTTTTAAAGGTTATACTCCATTTGCAGTTATTTCAAAATATTGGCTATATCTTGTTGATATACATTGTATATCACTGTATATCATTGTAGCCTATCTTACACCCAATACTTTGTACCTCCCACTCTTCCACCTCTATATTAACCCCCAGCACACACACTGGTGGACACTAGTTTGCTCTCTATATCTGTGAAGATGCTTCTTTAATGTTATATTCACTAGTTCACTGTATTTTTTAAATTCCATGTAAAAAGTGATATCATATAGTCTTTGTCTTTCTCTGTCTGGTTTATTTCACTTCATGCCCTCCGAGTCCATCCATGTTGCTGCAAATGGCAAAATGTTTATCTTTTCTGTAGCTGAGTAATATTTCATTGTATGTGTGTGTGTGTCTTCTTCTCTATCCATTTATCTGATGGACATATGTAGGTTACTTCTATGACTTGCATACTGTAAATAGAGCTGTTATGAACAATAAGGTGCATGGATCTTTTCAAACTAGGAATGGAATGGAACTGTTGAGTCATATGGTAGTTCTATTTATAACTTCCTGAGAGCTCTTCATACTGTTTTTCACAGTGGCTGCACCAATTTACATTCCCACCAAAGTGTGCGATGGTTCCCTTTCTCCACATCCTCACCAACACTCATTATTTGTGTTCTTTTTGATGATAGTCCTTTGGACATGTGTGAGGTGACATATCATGGTTGTTTTGATTTGCATTTCCCTGATAATATTGACAGAAATGGTATGGACCTAACAGAAGCAGAAGATATTAAGAAAAGGTGGCAAAAATACACAGAAGAACTATACAAAAAAGATCTTAATGACCCAGATAACCACAGTGGTGAGATCGCTCACCTAGAGCCAGACATCCTGGTGTCCGAAGTCAAGTGGGCCTTAGAAGGCATCACTGTGAACAAAGCTAGTGGAGGTGAACAAATTCCAGTTGAACTATTTCAAATCCTAAAAGATGATGCTGTTAAAGTATTGAACTCAATATGCCAGCAAATTTGGAAAACTCAGCAGTGGCCACATGATTGGAAAAGGTCAGTTTTTATTCCAATCCCAAAGAAAGGAAATGCCAAAGAATGTTCAAACTACCACACAATTGCACTCATCTCACATTCTAGCAAAGTAATGCTCAAAATTCTCCAAGCTAGGCTTCAACAGTTTGTGAACCGAGAACTTCCAAATGTTCAGGCTGATTTAGGAAAGGCAAAGGAATCAGAGATCAAATTGCCAACATTGTTGGATCATAGAAAGAGTAAGAGAATTCCAGAAAAAACATATACTTCTGTTTTATTGACTATGCCAAAGCCTTTGACTGTGTAGATCACAACAAACTGTGGAAAATTCTTAAAGAGATGGGAATACCAGACCACCTTACTTGCCTCCTGAGAAATCTGTATGCAAGTCAAGAAGCAACAGTTAGAACCAGACATGGAACAATGGACTGGTTCAAAATTGAGAAAGGAGTATGACAAAGCTGTATACTGTGACCCTGCTTATTTAACTTCTATGCAGAGTACATGATGCAAAATGCTGAGCTGGAAGAAGCACAAGCTGGAATCAAAATGGCCGGGAGAAAACAATAACCTCCGATACGCAGATGACACCCTTATGAACATGACCTTTATGGCAGAAAGCAAAGAAGAACTAAAGAGTATCTTAATGAAAGTGAAAGAGGAGAGTCAAAAAGCTGGTTTAAAACTCAACATTCAATAAACAAAGATAATGGCATCCGGTCCCATCACTTCATGGCAAATCAAGAGGGAAAGAATGGAAACAGTGACAGACTTTATTTTCTTGGACTCCAAAATCACTGCAGATGGTGACTGCAGCCACGAAATTAAATGACACTTGCTCCTTGGAAGAAAGGTTGTGATCCACCTAGACAGCATATTAAAAAGCAGAGACATTACTTTACAAAGGTCTGTCTAGTCAAAGCTATGGTTTCTCCAGTAGTCATGTAAGGATGTGAGAGTTGGACCATAAAGAAAGCTGAGCACCAAAGACCTTATGCTTTTGAACTGTGGTGTTAGAGAAGACTCTTGAAAGTCCCTTGAACGGCAAGACAATCAAACCAGTCAATCCTAAAGGAAATCAGTCCTGAATATTCACTGAAAGGACTGATGCTGAAGTTCCAATACTTTGGCCACCTGATGCAAAGTACTGACTCATTGGAAGAGACCCTGATGCTGGGAAAGATTGAAGGCAGGAAGAGAAAGGGATGACAGAGGATGAGAGGGTTGGATGGCAGCACCGTCTCGATGGACATGAGTTTTAGCAAGCTCTGGGAGTTGATGATGGACAGGGCAGCTTGGCGTGCTACAGTCCATGGGGTAGCAAAGACTCAGACACTACTGAGCGACTGAACTGATAATTATCGACGTTGATCATCTTAGACTCATATTCATTTAACACACACTCCCTGAGCACTTACTATGTCTGAGGCTCTGTTAGGTGCTGAAGAATTAAAGGTGCCCAGTGGCACAGCCCCTGTGCTCATGGAGCTCCAGTCCAGGGAAGGAGCTTGGCATCTGCAAGGCTGTCAGCAGCCAGGAGAGTAGTAGCTGTCTCAATTTTTCATAAACTGCCCCTCTCTGGACCTGTTTCCTTCTCTGTAATGTGAGGGGTTTAGAATAGACGATCTCTAACACACTTTAGAGTTCTAATATTTTGAAAACTTTTTTTTTAATGTGTTTGAAAATGCTTTGTAAACCGCAAAGTGCTGTACTCTCAAAGACAGGCAGTATAACATTCATAGTAAGTAAGTCAGCAGGCCTGGATTCAAATCCCAGCTCTACTGTCTACAAGCTCCTATGACCTTAGGTGACTTACTTTGTCTCCCTGGATCTCGGTTCCCTCTTCCATAGGAATTAGTCCATGCAGTATTGAGGCCAGGGCATGGCCCAGAGCAGGGCCTGATAAGGATATACAACTATTAGCTACATGCTTTCTGCCACTGGGACTTTACAATTTATGTGGGAGATGAAACTAACAGGTGAAAAAGTTAGAGAAAAAACCCAATAGTGGATCAGCCAGAGGGCTCTTGAGACAGCTTGGCGAGTTCCATGAGGGTTGGGGCAGTGAGGCCTGAGGCACATATCTGCCCCTCAACAAACTGCAGGACAGAGGGCAGTAACGCCAGGGTCACCCCATAGGACCAATGACCCAGGAGACCAACCGGGAAAATGGGCTCTGAGAACTGAGCTCACGCAACAGGATAAACTTCAGCTCAGCGATCAGACTAGTCTGGGTTTAAATCCGAGTCTTCCCTCCTCACTGGGTGACCTTGGGTTAGTGACCCCTCATGTCTGGGATTTCACTTTCCTCATCTGTAAAATAGAGATTAAAACAAGAGAGTGTCCCTCGCAGCCTTGTTGCAAGGACT
Organism: Redunca redunca; assembly: GCA_006410935.1. Taxonomy (NCBI): domain Eukaryota; kingdom Metazoa; phylum Chordata; class Mammalia; order Artiodactyla; family Bovidae; genus Redunca; species Redunca redunca. The sequence continues at coordinate 43,110 of SJYQ01096288.1, forward strand.
GCCACGTTGTACATGGAAAATCCTGGCACGGGGCCGCCTCCAATAAGAGTTAAGTGTTAGTAAAACACCCTCCACCGGGCAGGACTGGTCCTGTCACTCACTCCCCACAGGTTCGCACCTAACCTGGGGAATCATCACTCTGGCTTGGAGATTACTCAGGTGCGTGTTACAGGACCTTTGGGAAGTAATGCTTTTGGCTATCCTAGATCTCAAAAAAAACAAAAAAGCCTGCACGATCTCAAGCTAAGTACTTCCCAGAAGCCAGACCCTAGCATAGAGGTGCCGTCTCTGATAGATGTTATCGTTACAGAGAACCAGCTCTTGCTAATCCTCAACTCTCCTCTCTCGTCTACAGAACGCCCTCTCCCACACTGGAACTTCTTTGCTAACAGTCCTTCGTCCCCTGGCCATGCATCTCACGCTTTGGGATTTGCCCGGCTCTGCCACTCCTAATCCCCGTCCAGCAAGCGAGACCTGCTTTGGAATTCTCTAGCTCTGCAGCTTGGATTCACTTCCTGATAATCGTGTCCCCTCCCCTGCAGCTTCAGACCCAGTACCACCAAACCCAGGCCTTACTGGAATCTTAGACGTGAGTTCCAGCAATTAAGAGTTACCTGTTATAGCTGGACCTTGCTGTAAGGGTGCGCTGACAGGGGCTTATTCATCTCCTGCAATGAAGAGTAGGCGGTGCAGAGCTGGATGGCGGCTCCTCCAAGCTCTAAGGGACTCGGGCAGGCTCTCCCCACGCTTTCTGCTCTGCCATCCTTTGCTTTCCTCGTATCTCTTGTCTCATGGTTACAAGGTGGCTGCTGCCCATCCAGACCACATGTCTGCATTACAGACAGAACACATAAGAAAAAGAAGCAATAAAGACTACTTATATAAGAAAGCAAAGGCTTCTCCAGAAATTCTCAGCTTATAACTCTTTGGTCAAAAGTATGTCACATGACCACAGCTAGCTGCAAGGAGGTCTGGTAAATGAGTATTTTTAGGCAGACATATTGACATACAAGTAAAATATGGATAATGTTAGTAAGAAAGAAGGTTAAGTTAATAGAGGGTGAACCAGGGGTCAGCAGACTACACCAGTGAGCCAATCCAGTCCATGGCCTATTTTTATAAAGTTTTATTGAAACATAGCAGCACCTGTTTGTTACAACACTACAATAGCAGTGTTGAATAGTTGTGACAAAGACCGTATGGTCCACTGAGTCTAAAATGTTTACTCTCTGGTCCTTTACAGAAAATATTTGCCAACTCCTGGGGTGGGCAATGAGTACCAGCAAAGGAAAGGCTTTTCCCCAGCGCCCCACCCTCACCCCCCTCCCCGAACACTCCAAAGAACATTCCAATCATGAAAAAAAAATCAGAACTTTTTTCTTCTCTGGTCACATTATTTTACAGTTTAGGACAGATTTCTGTTTTGAATCACACACAGGGTGAATTAGAAGCCTTCTAAGCTTTTCGGGGCATAGAGCCACAGGTCTTAAATCAGGTATCTCTAGTGGTGGGACTTCCATTCATTCCACCAAGAGGTTGAAAGTCAAAAGTGAAGTCGCTCAGTCATGTCCGACTCTTTGCGACCCTATGGACTGTAGCCTACCAGGTTTCTCCGTCCATGGGATTTTCCAGGCAAGAACACTGGAGTGGGTTGCCATTTCCTTCTCCAGGAGATCTTCCCAACCCAGGGACTGAACCCAGGTCTGCTGCATTGTAGGCAGATGCTTTACTGCCTGAGCCACCGGGGAAGTAGCGCTGAATAGCTACTGTGGTGGGAATTGTGTCAGGTCCTAGATAGGGACAGGATGGATGGATGAATGGATAGATGGTAAATGGAGAGAGAAAGCAAGAGAGGGATCCGAGTCACAATCTCATGCCTTCCTGATTTTGCCTAAAAAGAAAAGTGAAGGTGTTAGTTTCTCAGTTGCGTTGACTCTTCAACCCCATGGACTGTAGCCCAATAGGCTCCTCTGTCCATGGAATTCTCCAGGCAAGAATACTGGAGTGGGTTGTCATTCCCTTCTCCAGGGGATCTTCCCGACCCAGGGATCGAACCCAGGTCTCCTGCATTGCAGGCAGATTCTTTACCGTCTGAGCCCCCAGGGAAGCCCCAGTTTTGTCTAAAGAATACACATATA
>SJYQ01096289.1:0-12777 GCA_006410935.1 Redunca redunca
TAGATGGACTTTTGTTGGCAAAGTAGTGTCTCTGTTTTTTAATATTTCCTTAGGATTCAGCAATTCTACTCCTGTATGTGTGTGTGTGTGTGTGTGTATGTGTGTGTGTGTGTGTGTGTGTATATACACACACATATATATATAAACAAAAATGTTAATTCATAGAGATACATGCATCTCAATGTTCACAGTTGCATTATTTACAATAGCCAAGATATGGAAGCAAGCTAAGTATCCATCAACAGATGAATGAATAAAGAAGATGTGGTATATACACAATGGAATATGTTAGCCACAAAGAAGAATGAAATTTTGCCATTTACAACAACATGTAGGGTATCATGCTTGGTGAAATAAGTCAGAAAAAGAGAAACACTGTATGTTTTAACTTATACGTGGAATCTAAAAAATGAAACAAATGAATGAATATATCAAATTCAAAACAGACTCATAAGTACAGAGAACAAACTAGTGATTACCAGTGGGGAGAAGGATAGGAGAGGGGAAAACAGGAGAAGGGAATTAAGAGATACACACTACTAGGTAAAATAAATTAGACAAAAGGATATATTGTATAACACAGGGAATATAGCCAATATTTTATAGTAGCCTTATATAGAGTATAATCTATAAAAATATTGAATTACTATGTTGTATACCTGAAACTAATATAGTATTGTAAGTCACTGTACTTCAATTTTAGAAAAAGTTATTTGGTGGTCAAGTACATAGTGGACTCTATATTACCACCCAGTTAAATATTTTTAGTTTCTATAAAATAATTATAACTGTAGAGAACTTAAACTCTTAAATCTTATAAATACAGTAACAATTCTAGAAAGAGATATTTGTGTTTCTTCCTCTCCCCAAAGTTAGTATATAAATTGGGTAGCAGTTATAGCAGTTAACTAAGTTTAGTAGTTACTAGTAAATTAAGTCTCTGGAGGGGGAAAAAAAAGCTATGATTTTTAGTGTTTGTAAATTTCTGTGGTGTAAATACTCTCACCAAACTATTGCTAAATACTGAACTGGGAAGAGATGTGTATACTCATCTCTCCTAACCCAGTAGGAACTGGCTCCAGGATACCACTTATTGTTGGCCATACCTAAGTATTTGTTTGAAAATGCAAAAAAGATGGACCAATGAGTCTTTGCTGCTGTAGTAAATCTTTTTTCACTTTATGCAATATTGCTTTGAATTTAATATTTTTTTTTATAACTTTTTGTTTTATGTTGGAGTCAGAGAGATCTCCTGGAGAAGGAAATGGCAACCTGCTCCAGTATTCTTGCCTAGGAAATGCCATGGACAGAGGAGCCTGGTGGGCTACAGTCCATGGGGTCTCAGAGGATTGAACACAACATACTAAACAGCAACAACGAAAGAGTTGATTAATGGGCTTCCCTGAGGTGGTTCAGTGCTAAAGATTCTGCCTGAAATGCAGCAGATATAGTTTGATCTCTGGGTTGGAATGATCCCCTGGAGAAGGAAATGGCAACCCACTCCAGTACTCTTGCCTGGAAAATTCCATGGGCAGAGAAGCCTGGCTGGCTACAGTCCCTGGGGTCACAAAGAATCAGACATGATGTAGCAATGAAATGACAACAACAAAATCGCTGATTAACAATGTTGAGATACTCTCAGGTGGACAGCAAAGGGACTCAGCCATACACATACATGTGTCCATTTCCCCCAACCTCCCCTCTCATGCAGACTCTGGCATAGTAAGTTGTTGGCAAGTGCTGGGGTCACATAAGAACTGTGACATGCTTACCAAAAACTCAGAGTTAAATATTGCTAATATTTTGCTACTCAAACACTAATGCAATGCCTTTTTTCTTTTAATGCAGAATGTGTGAAGGAAGTTAAATCATTAATGTGGGTGTATGTACTAGTTGGAAATATTATACGTGGAATTGGTGAAACTCCCATCATGCCTTTGGGTATTTCCTACATAGAAGATTTTGCCAAATCTGAAAACTCTCCTTTGTATATTGGTGAGTTGGAAAATCTACCTTAGCCTCTTTTCAGTAATTTCCTTGAGCATGGATATGAGTTATTTATTTAGATGCTTAGGCATTTCCAGAATGTTGAACAGAGTGCTTTGGTGCAATTGGCCATCAATTAATGTTTGTTGAACAGAGCAATTATAGGCTATCTCCAAGTAAGCCACTTTGCTAAAATTGCTTTTTACTATTGAAAATACCAATAATCTAGTTCCCCTGGAGTTCTATTTGCCTTCTCTAGTTTCTTGGCACCAATATATACCCAATCTGTGAAAAAATTTAGCAGGGTTTTCTCTAAAATGTCATTTATTCAAAATCTTTCTATTTTCATTACTTCTCTTTTTGTTCAGGTCTTTGTTAGCTTTGATATTGGTCATTTGATCTGTAGTATTTAAAATCAATTTCTTCTAAAAAATTTTTGCAGTATAATTTTTCTCAAATATATTAAATGTCTTCTCTCTCTTGATGAAGTATGCTCTTTATTAAATATGAACCCTCCACTTATTTCTAGCTCTGCCCTCAATTTATCTATTTAGTTTCCTATATAGTTTCTCTTTATCACAATCTCTCTATGATAGCACAACCTCTCTACAACATTTTCCATAAATATCTGTCTTCAGACCTTTGGTTATGTTTCCTGAAATTTCCTTTCCTAAAATCTATCCTCCCACAATAGGCAACTTAACATCCACCTTTGTATGTTGCCTTACAATCTCCTAAAAAGTCTTAATTTATTGTACATAATTTGTTCATATTCCTTAGTTATTCCATCTACTGTTAGTTGTAAAATCATAACTTTGAATACTGGGACATTTTGCTATTAATGTTGAAATAACTTTTTAAAACCAGAAAAGTCAAAGAGGGTGAGAGAAGGTAGGAACAGAGCTACACATAATGAGGAGTTAAAATATTTAGGAACCATTATTTGAAGCAACTTTGGGAGATTTTTGATGACATTGATTTTGCAATAATCTTTTTCAGTGTCTTTCTAGTCAATCCTTTCAAAGCCCTCTACATAGTTATACTGAAAGAATACAAAATGCTCACCTGCAATAAATTAACAAATGCCTTGTTAAAATATGTATTTCTTTCTTCAGCAAATATTAGAGTATATAATACATAGAAACAACTGATAATCTCTAGATGTATTAAGATGAGTAAGAGATTGTCCACATAAAATTTAGTATATAAATAACTACATGTTCTCAGTTGCTAAGTTGTGTCTAACTCTTTGTGACCATCTGGACTGTAGCCTACTGGTCTTATCTGTCCACAAGATTTTCCAGGCAAGAAATACTGGAGTGGGTTGCCATGCTCTCCTCAAGGGAATCTTCCTGACCCAGGGATTGAACCCTCGTCTGCAGTTAGATTGTTTATCACTGAGCCACCTGGGAAACTAAATAACTACATAATTATAAATAAATAAAATTTGATAAATATGTATGTAATTAAATTTGAAAAATTACATTAAACTTAGGGGAAAGTGAAATAAACCTGGCCAGGTATAATTTAACTAGCTATATACCAAGAAAAAATTTCCATGTATGTCTCTAGAGTTTAGGAGAGAATATAAAAGCTAGACGTAAAATTTGAGAATCATCTATAGAGAGACAAAAATAAAATCAAGAGGGAGAAATAAGATTGTGATAGGATGACTTATTCTATATAGTGAAGGGTCCCAGGATAAATACTAAGCAACAATGCTTATTTGTAGATAGAAGGAAGTAAGGGAGGAAGTAGAAGGAAGGAAGGAAGTAGAAGGAAGAAAATTTAAAAAAAAAAAGGGGTAGTCATAAGGGAAGAAGTAGAACAATAGATGAATGTACAGATTTCTGAGTCTTAAGAAGAAGAGCGTCAAAGAAAGCTGGCCAGATAAGAAGATGAAGGCCATGAAAAGGACACTAGATAAGTGGCTGAGCAACTAACATGGATAAGTGGCAAAGAGATCACTGAGAGTTTTTTGGGTAGAAAGTGATAGCATTTGAGTAGAGTGAGTGGTGAGGAAGTAGATGCAGTAGAAAGAAATCACTGTGACTGATAAATTGCAGAAATCAGTGGATCAGGGAGATTGAACAGATACATAAGAGAGAGTGTTTGGTTGAACAAGGCATCAGAGAAGACAGAAAGGGTTAGCATCAAGAAGTCAGGTGTGTACAGGGTGGACTAACCCATAGAACTATGGAGAAGGCATAGGCAACAAATGAAGATCTATTTTGCAGTAACGAGGAAGAAAGTTGAAGAAGCTCATGCCTTGATTTTTAACGGAAGCAGGGAAGGATCACTATAGACTCAGAATTATAGACAAGTCATGAGATAGCTGATAATAACAATCCAGATGAGTAAAAAGTCAAGTAAGGATGAAGGAGGATGTGGAGGATAAGAAAGGATATGACAGTAAGGTGGAAGAGAAGTATCATTAAAAGTGAGGATAGAACCAGAAAAAGTTCAAGTATTCTAACTTGAGAGTATTCCCTAAATTGATCTACATATTCAGTGTAATGCCTAGGAAAATTATAATACCAGTTGCTTTTATTTTTGGAGAAATGGACAAGCTGATCTTAAAATGCAAATGGAAATGAAAGGGGCACTGGGCAGCCAAAAAATCCTTAAAAAATAAGAACAATGGGCTTCCCTGGTGGTCTAGTGGTTGGGAATTCATCTGCCAGTGAAGGGGACACAGATTTGATCTCTGGTCCAGGAAGATCTCACATGCCCGTGGCAACTAAATCCATGTACCACAGCTACTCAGCCTGTGTGCCCAAGAGCCTGTGCTCTGCAATGAGAGTAGCCTCCATTCACCACAACTAGAGAAAAGCCCAGGAAGCAATGAAGACCCAGCACAGTCAAAAATAAACGAATAAATAAAATAAAAAACAACAACAACAACAATAGACTCACACTTCTGATTTCAAGATTTACTACAAAATTATAATAGGGCTTCCCTGGTGGCTCAGAGGTTAAAGCGTCTGCCTCCAATGCAGGAGACCTGGGTTCGATCCCTGGGTCGGGAAGATCCCTTGGAGAAGGAAATGGCAATCCACTCCAGTATTCTTGCCTGGAGAATCCCATGGACGGAGAAGCCTAGTAAGCGGAGAAGCCTAGTAAGTGGGGTTGCCTAGTCCATGGGGTCGCAAAGAGTCGGACACGACTGAGCGACTTCACCTTCACCTATAATAATAACATTGTGATTCTGCCACAAGGGTAGATATATAGGTCAATAGAATAGAAGTGCTACTCTAGAAATAAACCCATACCTCTATGGTTAATCGATTTTAAGATAGATGTTAAGATCATTCAACGAGAAAAGATTATTTTCAGCAAATGGTTAAAGGGCAACTGGCTATCCAGGTGCCAAAGTATGAAGTTGGATTCCTACCTGGTACCATATATAAAAATTTAACTCAAGATAGATAAAAGACCTAAACGTAAGAGGTAAACTGAAACTCTTAGATGGAAACACAGGTGTAAATCTTCATGACTTTGAATTAGACAACAGCTTTTAAATATGAAACCAAAAGCACAAGCAACAAGAGGAAAAAAAATAGATAATTAGATTTTATCAAAATTTAGAAGTTTGTGCATTTAAGGACATTATCAAGTTGTTGATTTGGGAATGAAATTTTTCTGAAAATATGCCACAAGAAATTTGTCATAACCTGATATTGCTTTAAAATTCATTCAAAAATATGACTGTGGAAAACATCAAAAGGGTTTTGCTCTTTAATGTGACTTTTTCAATAGCAAGATCTCAGCTGTAATCAAAATATCCACCCATGATACAGTATTGAAAATTCTATTCCAATATGGGACACAGTAATGGTTTACTCACAAAACACAACAGAATTCACCATAAAAGGCCATCACTCTAACCAACCTATAATACTACAAGAGAAAATGGTTTTGAATCATAACATGGACAGTCTATTAATCTAATCTTTGTCTTATCAATTTACCAGGTCAATTTGAGATTGTGGAATATGATGCCATAGGATTTAAAGATTCGCATTTCCTTAGTTTCATTTCAAAATTATTATTAAGGAATGAAGTCATACAAACACTCTGATCATTTTAAGTTAGTCTTTCATAAGTGAAAAGGGACATTTTCATCTTGGAGAAGGGAGTTTGCATACAATATCCTCATCCTGCTGCAGCCAATCACTTCTAATCACAAGACTTTACTTGTAACCTGCTGTGAAAAAGAATTTGGAGGCCTAGAGAAACTGGCGTCAAATTATGAGATTCCTTTTTCAACCTTTAAAGAAACAACCGTGTTACTTATTGTAAACCAAAGTTAAGTTTCCAACAGTTTGAATACATAAGGCAAAAATATCTAAGGTAAAAACAATTCAATCCTCAGACTCTTCATGGGATTAGAACTCTTTATGTGGGTGTAGTCCTTTACCATAACTTTACGTTTACCTTCATTTTTAGGGTTAATTGAAACAGGAGCCATCATTGGTCCTTTGATTGGTCTTTCATTAGCGTCATTCTGTGCAAATGTTTATGTTGACGCTGAATCGGTGAACACAGGTAATTCCATAACATCTATACAATGTCTATGGTACACAAAGCATCATCAAGTATGTCATCACATTTAAATTTTGCTTACTTGACCCTCAGATGCAATCTCTACTTTTCAGGTGACCAAGTTGAGGTTGAGGAGTTTAAATAATTTTTCAAGTATTTCAAACCAGTGAACAGGAGAGCATGATAAAATGCTGATGTTCTAACACAGAATCCTATTGCATCATTTGGATAGAATCATTTGGACAGAATCATTCTATCGCACGAATCATATTTCTTTTTTTCAGGAGATTTAAGCACATAGGTTTGAATTTTTTAAAATCAAGCAATCATTTGTGGATAGCAAGTAGAAAGTGAAAGTGAAAGTCGCTCAGTTGTGACCGACTCTTTGTGACCTCATGGACTATACAGTCCATGGAATTCTCCAGGCCAGAATACCGGAGTGGGTAGCCTTTCCCTTCTCCAGGAGATCTTCCCAACCCAGCGATCAAACCCAGGTCTCCCTCATTGCAGGCGGATTCTTTACCAGCTGAGCCACAAGGGAAGCCCAAGTATACTGGAGTGGGTAATCTATCCCTTCTCCAGTGGATCTTTCTGACCCAGGAATCAAACCAGATTGCAGGCAGATTCTTTACCAACTGAGCTATAAGGGAAGTCCCCTTATAACTAATTAATATGTATCTATTTATATATTTTTTTGTGTGCTCAGTTGTGTCTGACTCTCTGCAAACCTGTGGACTGTAGCCCACCAGTCTTCTGTCCATGGGATTTCTCAGGCAAGAATTATGGGAGTGGGTTGCCATTTCCTACTCCAGGGAATTTCCTGATCCAGGATTCAAACCCGAGTCTCTGGCATCTCCTGCATTGGCAGGGGGTTCTTTACCACCTGAGAAGCCCTTGTACCTATTTATTAATTCCTTACCTGGTAGGACAGATAGTCAAACTAGTTTACTGCTAAGCAATATTGTAGTACCATATGTTTTCAGACAAGTTTTATCAATGTCTGAATTTTATGCAAATTCTATACTTGGCTAGAACTTGACAGTTGTAATGGTAATAATTTTCTATAGCTTGTACAGAAGTAATGACTTAAGCTAATAAAAAATATGTGTATATCTCTTTACAGATGATCTGACCATAACTCCCACTGATACTCGTTGGGTTGGTGCATGGTGGATTGGCTTTCTGATTTGTGCAGGAGTGAATGTGCTCACTGCCATTCCTTTTTTCTTTTTGCCCAAAACGCTTCCAAAGGAAGGACTAGAGGATAATGCTGAGATCATTAAAAATGACAAAGAGAAACAAGAAGACGTCAAGAAGAAAAGGGATGGAATCACTAAAGGCAAATATAAACATTTCAAGTCTATATATTTTACTTTATATTTTCTATAATTGTGTCTGTATTTTAGTCTAACATTACAGTGTGCTAGGCCACATGAAGACAATTTGATATTAGCAGACAGCAGTCAATTTCTAGCTAGCCTGATTCTTCACATCCTATTACATGAAAATAAGTGATATTATTTAGAAGCTGAATTATCTCAGATCAGCATTTCTATAAAATTTTATGTCAACCTGGGCATTTAAATAACTAAGTAAATAAATTTGTCCCCATTTGCTTTAGAAAACTATTTCATATAGAGCATGCTGCTGCTGCTAAGTCGTTTCCGTCATGTCCAACTTTGTGCAACCCCATAGACAGCAGCCCACCAGGCTCCCCTGTCCCTGGGATTCTTCAGGCAAGAACACTGGAATGGGTTGCCATTTCCTTTTCCAATGCATGAAAGTGAAAAGTGAAAATGAAGTTGCTCAATCATGTCTGACTCTTTGCAACCCCATGGACTGCAGCCTACCAGGCTCCTCTGTCCATGAGATTTTCCAGGCAAGAGTACTAGAGTGGGTTACCATTGCCTTCTCCAATAGAGAGCATAGATCTAATTAAAAAAGAAATTCAAACCAAAGAAAAAAAGAGGAAAGATACACGCTAATTAAAATAAGTACTATATAGTTCTGAAACAAAAATACTAGCTTATCTGTGAGCTTCTTGGAAGCTAAGGCAGAAAAAGAAAAGTGACAGGTCATGTAATTCTCTATATTTGATAGAGGAAAGGATAACAAGGGCTTAACTCAGTATAAGAAATCTAGAAAACAAATGGAAAATACTGAGACTCATCTATTAGAACAGAATGTTAACAAACTTGGGTAACTTAAGAAGCTTCAAAGAGCTCTGACACAAGTTTCTCCCTGGCCATGACTTTATTCATAAATATGAATCCTACAACTAGATTCATTTCTTTCCTTCTCTTCCAGTTTATTTATTGATACTTTGTTCTAGAATGGTTATTAGGCAGTTTATGAAGCAAACTAAGACAGTATATGATAAGTAAGGACATCAAGATGAAGAACGTGAAGATAGGAGAAGTAAAAAGAAACCGTAAGTGACACTTTGACCCCAAAGCAGGCAGCATGACCCAGAATCTTTGCCAGAGCTAGGTCACAAATTTGACTCTGAGCTCTCTTAGTCCATTCAAACAGGAAAATGTTTTGGTTAAAGCATTTACACAGTATGTACAATGTATCTTTAGTATATACCAAATGATTTGCATGGTATATTCTTAGTATATACCAAATGAATCAGGGTCTCAGGCATGAGACCTATTTTAAGAGATTATGTGTGAACCATAAGCAGAACCACCAAAATTGTACTGCAGAAGCAGAGAACCTAGTACTTGTGAAAATTTTTATGCCGTGAATGTCCACATGTATCTTCATTTTAAATGCTCAGGAATGATAATATCAATTATGATACCTCTCTATCAAATTAATTTCCTTCCTGACTTCAGAGAACAGAACAAGTGAACAAGTATCTCTCATGCTAGATGATATCTAGAGAAGAGAGGATAGTAGTAGAGGAAAAAAGAAGGATAAAAAAGGAAATGGTGTGAACTCGAACAATATTTTATTCATATGCTTTTTCCTGAAGGCACGATAGTAACTTAGTGAAGGTAAATGATTGTGTTCTGATCCCTGTCCAGTCAGCAGCCTCACTGACTTGCAGAAGCTACCAAAACAAAGATACAACTTTACATTTCAAAGGGTAAAAAGAATAAAATCAATCATTTTGTAATGCACATTTTGTAAATGTGCATTACAAAACAGGAAAACAGAATTTAGAGGGGAGGTTGATATTTCAGAAAAAGTCAGTCGTAAAATGCAAAGCCAAGTTAGTTTGATACGTTTGTCATTCTTTCCTTTCAGATTTTTTACCCTTCATGAAAAGTCTTTTATGCAACCCAATTTACATGCTTTTCATACTGATAAGTGTGCTGCAGTTCAACGCATTTGTCAGTATGATTTCCTTCATGCCTAAATATATGGAACAGCACTATGGAAAATCAGCTTCAGAGGCAATCTTTCTCCTTGGTATGTTGTTCTTCTCTGTATTAGTAGCCCACTTTTTTCCCCCATGAAATGCTGAACACTGTGATGATGAATCTAGGAAACTCCTCAATTGAAATCTGTTAGGATATTTTTGCCTCTGGTACTCTCCCCCTTCTGCTTCCAGGGAAATCATAAGAGGGTAGGGAAGGGAAGTTGGCATAGAATCTTGTTTTCTTTTTCTCTTTGGGTCTTTCTCTGGGCTTCCCTGGTGGCTCAGAAGGTAAAGAATTTGCCCACAATGCAGGAGACCCAGGTTCAATCTCTGGGTTGAGAAGATCCCCTGGAAAAGGAAATAGCAATCCACTCCAGTATCCTTGCCTGGAGAATTCTATGGACAGTGGAGCCTGGTGGGCTACAGTCCATGAGATCGTAGAGTTGGACATAACTGAGTGACTAACACACTTGGGTCTTTCTCTAGTCAGAATGCAAATTTGAAATGTTTGTAGAAATCTTGGGGAATGCACGGGTGATAAAAGTTTCACACTGGTAATTTGTTCATGTAAAAAGTAAGACAGTTAACTGATCAGGAGTTGTATTTCATTCCCAGATTTTGCTTTTCTGGCTCCAATCCATTAATTCCATGGTTTCTAACTTAGCTCCTCAGCTCCTCTGATTTTATTTATTTGTTTATTTATGCATTTTTGCCTGTGCTGGATCTTTGTCGCTATGTCCTAGCTTTTTCTAGTTGTGGTGAGTAGGGGCTACTTTCTAGTTGAGGAGCAGGGGCTCTAGAGTGTGTGGGCTTCATTTAGTTGAAAAGCATGTGGGCTCAGTAGTTGCAGCTCCCATGCTCTAGAGCACAGGCTCAGTATTTGTGGCACCAGGGTTTAGTTGCCCCTTGGCGTGTGGGATCCTCCAGGATATAACCCATGTCTTCTGCATCAGCAGGCAGATTCTTTACCACTGAGCCACCAGGGAAGACCCTCTTCTGGAATTTTGAGATATCTCTGCAGCACATATATTCTGATTTTCCTGCTACCACACTAATTTCTGTTGATTTAAAAAAATATTCACAACCTAAAATCTGAGAGTTATGGTTTATTCAGGAGAAATTTTTAGGACTTTTAGCCTGGGAAATAGCATCTCGAGTAACCCTCTGAGAGAACTGCTCCTAAGAGGTGAGGGGGTGAGGAGGTAGGCTATAAAGTTTTACAACAAAGGGCAGGTAGTCAGAACATCAAAAGATGATTGCTAATTAAAGGAAACCAGATATGGCAAGTTAAGGAATTTAGCACTTTTCTATCTATGGAAAGATAGAAGAGTCTAGGCTCACTAAAATCATTCCTTTGAAATGCATCTCAGCTATCTGGGGCCAGTTTTGGGTGTTTTAACATGCTGAGTTTCACATCCTCAGGGCTCACCATCGGGAGTGGCTGCAGTCTGATGGCTGCTAGATATCATGTATTCTTTCTTTCCTGAGTTCCTTCAGGGCTTACCCGATCGCTGTCTGTGGTGGCTGCAATTGCTGATGACCGTGCTGTCCTTTATTTACTGATATAGCAGGAAGCCATCTATTTCTCAACTCCATAGTTCTACTCCACCTTGAGTTTTTCCTGAGATTTTTTTTTTACTGTTTTGAAAGGAAAATTTTCAGATTACATGTATCCATATCACTTAGAGTGTTAAAAGTCCATATACCTAGGACCCATCTCAATCATACTAAATTGGACTCTCTGGTATGGAATTCAAGAATGGATATTAAGCTCTTCCAAGAATTCAGTAGACAGACCCTGGTATTATAAGGATGCAACCTAGGGCTGTCTTCCCCCCCTTTTTTCTTTCCTTTATTAGGGGATTAGGGGAGGGAGAGCGCTAGTCAGTAGCAGTAAGGCATGGAATGTAAAGACACTTGACAATTACAGGCTCAGCAAAATACCTTTAAAATACCTTGAGCTGAGTCAAATTCTTAAGAATTAGAGTGAGAATAAACAGCTGTATAATCATACAAATCACACTATTTATGATTTACTATTACTATTTATGATTTAACAATATACATTACATACAAATCATTATATATATAATCCCACCCAAAGAACAGAAAGTAATAAATTGCTGGTTGACTTTGATTTGTCACTTCTACCTGCATCCTAAGAAAAAAGATATAGAACATAACTTTCAGACAAGAAATTTACATACTTCTGCTATTAATTAAATACATGATAATGATAACAGTCTTCCAAAATTACTTTGATGTTGTGAGGCATTTAAAAATCTCTCTGTATGTAATATGTAACTAAGAGGGGATAAGTTTAAATTAAACTTCTTCATTATGAGTTGGACCTAAATGATTTTTTATGTAAGACATAGTAGATCATGTGTTATAATATTTGTTCCTTCACTATGTCACTTTGTATATAATATTCTAATTGCATTTATAGGTATTTATAACTTCCCTCCAATATGCATTGGATATATAGTTGGCGGTTTATTTATGAAGAAGTTCAAGATTACTGTCATACAAGCTGCCCACATAGGATGTTGGTTATCTTTTACTGAGTATCTTCTCCATTTTTTGTGTTTTTTCATGATCTGTGATAGTTCTTCAGTTGCTGGCATAACCACATCTTATGAAGGGTATGTTATTTTCTAATGAATATTATACTCTTTCAACTGTTAATATTTTCCACAATGATTATCTGTGACCAGATTAGTTACCTATTAGAGTTAATTTGTAGTCTTTCTCCATGTTATTTAAAAAGGTTGGGAATATATCACAGAGTTAGTAAGTCTATGATTGCGTTTGTGTGTCTTTGTGATATCCTAGTAGATAGTAAAATGAAGAAACTACCTATGGTTTTAGGTTGT
>SJYQ01096289.1:29928-66080 GCA_006410935.1 Redunca redunca
GAACAAAGTCAAAGACTTTAAGTGAAAGAAGCCTAAATATTTTTATTCTATTTTGGAATTTTTCTCTAACTCTTCCTATTCATTCCAGAAATTATTCTTTTAAAATAGATTATAAAATTCTGTCCTTTATAAAATAAAGGACAGAAATGGTATGGACCTAACAGAAGCAGAAGATATTAAGAAGAGGTGGCAAGAATCCATAGAAGAAGTATACAAAAAAGATCTTCATGACCCAGATAATCATGATGGTGTGATCACCAACCTAGAGCTAGGCATTTTGGAATGCGAAGTCAAGTGGGCCTTAGGAAGCATCAGTACAAACAAAGCTAGTGGAAGTGATGGAATTCCAGTTGAGCTATTACAAATCCTAAAAGATGCTGCTGCAGAAGTGCTGCAAATTTGGAAAACTGAGCAGTGGCCACAGGACTAGAAAGGGTCAGTTTTCATTCCAATTCCAAAGAAAGGCAATGCCAAAGAATGCTCAGACTAACACACAATTGCACTCATCTCACACGCTAGTAAAGTAATGCTCAAAATTCTCCAAGCCAGGTTTCAACAGTATGTGAACCATGAACTTCCAAATGTTCAAGCTGGTTTTAGAAAAAGCAGAGGAACCAGAGATCAAATTGCCAACATCCTCTGGATTATTGAAAAAACAAGAGAGTTCCAGAAATATATCTAGTCCTGCTTTATTGATTATGCCAAAGCCTTTGATTGTGTGGACCACAACAAACTGTGGAAAATTCTGAAAGAGATGGGAATACCAGACCACCTGACCTGCCTCTTAAGAAATCTGTATGCAGGTCTGGAAGCAACAGTTAGAACTGGACACGGAACAACAGACTGGTTCCAAATAGGAAAAGGAGTATGTCAAGGTTGTACATTGTTACCCTGCTTATTTAACTTATATGCAGAGTACATCATGAGAAACACTGGGCTGGAAGAAGCACAAGCTAGAATCAGGATTGCTGGGAGAAATATCAATAACCTCAGATATGCAGATGATACCACCCTTATGGCAGAAAGCAAAGAACTAAAGAGGTTCTTTGAAAGAGGAGAGTGAAAAAGTTGGCTTAAAGTTCAACATTCAGAAAACTAAGATCATGGCATCTGGTCCCATCACTTCATGGCAAATAGATAGGGAAACAGTGGCAGACTTTATTTTGGGGGGCTCCAAAATAACTGCAGATGGTGATGGCAGCCATGAAATTAAAACTTACTCCTTGGAAGGAAAGTTATGACCAACCTAGACAGCATATTAAAAAGCAGAGACATTACTTTGTCAACAAAGGTCCATCTAGTCAGGCTATGCTTTTTCCAGTAGTCATGTATGGATGTGAGAGTTGGACTATATAGAAAGCTGAATGCTGAAGAATTGATGCTTTTGAACTGAGGTGTTGGAGAAGACTCTTGAGAGTCCCTTGGACTGCAATGAGATCCAACCAGTCTGTCCTAAAGGACATCAGTCCTGAATGTTCATTGGAAGGACTAATGCTGAAGCTGAAACTCCAATACTTTGGCCAGCTGATGCAAAGAACTGACTCATTGGAAAAGACCCTGATGCTAGGAAAGATTGAAGGGGGGATGAGAAGGGGACTACAGCAGATGAGATGGTTGGATGGCATCACTGACTCAATGGACATGAGTTTGAGTAAGCTCTGAGAGTTGGTGATGGACAGGGAAGCCTGGCGTGCTGCAGTCCATGGGGTCGCAAAGAGTTGGACACAACTGAATGACTGAACTGAATTGAACTGACTCACTAATATGCTATCACTTGCTTTCCATTCATTCCCTCCTTTGTGATTCATATCATATATTTTCTCATTTTTCCAGAGTACTGACAAACTTAATCAAGTAATTAAAAATCATGTATCAAAGATTGTTGGATTTTGTTTTTCTTCAGCTATTCAACCTTAGCAACTAAACTTTGCAGACCAATACGATCCCCTGAAAATTGGGTTGCATCATTTAAGAAGAAAGCAACAGAGAGGACTGAGTAGAACAGGTTTGGGTGGAGGATTAAAAGTTAAATTCTGTGCTTGTGAAATTTGAGATTTCATCTCTGACTGTATTAAAAAACAAACAAACAAACATGATTCAAGACAGGAATAGTGTTGACACTGGAGAGTGGAGCTAAAATCATTGCAAATGAGGAGTTCCAACTCAGGAGAGGTGTGGCAACTGTGATGAGGGACCACTGGGTATTAGGGTGAAATGAAACTTGGATCTGCTGTATTTGGGAAGGGAGGAAATGGGGAGAGTGGTCTGGAAGGTAAAAGAGGATCAAGGACTCACCTTGTACCCAGAGAGTTGTGAGAAAAACAGCTACCATATGAGAAGTTTAGGGGGAAGCAGAGTCCTCAGGAGAAACCCAGATTTTGGTAAGGGTGAAGCTGTGAAAAAGAATGCTGGTTTATGAGTTTTAGAATATGAACAGTTTCGGAGATGAGAGACTCAGAATTCCAGAGGACACACTGAAAGTGGGAAGATTTCAAAATTTGAGTCTGAGAGAAAAAGTTGATAATTGGAAGTATGGAAATTAGACAATGAAAATTAGAATAAAGGGAATGAGAGATCATCTAGAATTCTGGGAATTTTTAGGTAACTAACATAGGGAGATGAGTCCTGATGGATTTCAGGGCAGACGGTGTTGGCAAGACCATGAGTGTCAAAATAAGGTGGTGTCATGACTGGGTTCCCTCATTTCTCCTAGTCACGGAGGCAAACTGAAAAAGCAGAATCTTGCTTGAGTACCTGTGGCTCTTAACTTCTATTGATGGGTTTAAAGTGATCAGGGAAAGCTGAGTCTTAACTCTATGCACGGTTCACCCACTTGAATACCCTAATTGGAGCAAAGTAGGTCAAGAGAGATGATTTGGGGCCCAGTGTCTTGGGCTCACCCTTATTCCTTGCTGGGAAAGATGGCGTTTTACTGTAGGGTTCTCTTTTGACGCTTGAGTGTTGGAATGCTCTGTGACCACTCCTGACCTCTGTTGTTCAAGTTCATGAAGCCTGGGAAAGCCTATTTTTCTGGGCATTTGGCCTCTCTCAGGATAGGATAGAAGTAAAAGTATAGCAGATGAAAGTAGAGGAGAGAAACAGCAGGAAACAGGTAATGGGACGCCTAGAGTCATTCATGGTCTTATTTAATATTGCGAGGAGCCTAAGTTCTTGGAAAAAGAAATGATTTAATATATTATTTATAATTATAAATATAACTAATATTTATGGGAACTTTATAAATAAGTACTTAGAAAAACCATGAAAATTGGGGAAAAGCATAAAGGGAAGGAGAGGAATTTTTCATATTTTATAGCACAGAGTTAAATGTGTTTTAATCATGATAAATTCAGATAAAATTGGCAAACACATCTTATGAGAACCACAGAGAAGTGGTTGCCTCTGCTGCATTAGAAACAGGAAGAGATGCAAAGAGCAATGCATTTTCATCTCTCTTTTTTATTTTATTATTTTTTCTTCTTTAAAAAATTTTTATTATTTATTATTATTTTTTTTTTACTTTACAATATTGTGTTGGTTTTGCCATACATCAACATGAATCTGCCACGGGTGTACACGTGTTCCCCATCCTGAACCGCCCTCCCAACTCCCTCCCCGTACCATCCCTCTGGGTCATCCCAGTGCACCAGCCCCAAGCATCCTGTATCCTGCATCGAACCTAGACTGGCATTTCGTTTCTAACATGATATTATACATGTTTCAATGCCACTTTCCCAAATCATCCCACCCTCTCCCTCTCCCACAGAGTCCAAAAGACTGTTCTATACCTCTGTGTCTCTTTTGCTGTCTCACATACAGGGTTATTGCTACCATCTTTCTAAATTCCATATATATGCATTAGTATATTGTATTGGTGTTTTTCTTTCTGGCTTGCTTCACTCTGTATAATCGGCTCCAGTCTCATCCACCTCATTAGAACTGATTCAAATGTATTCTTTTTGATGGCTGAGTAATACTCCATTGCATATATGTACCACAGCTTTCTTATTCATTCTTCTGCTGATGGACGTCTAGGTTGCTTCCAGGTCCTGGCTATTATAAATAGTGCTGCAGTGAACATTGGGATACACGTGTCTCTTTCAATTCTCGTTTCCTCGGTGTGTATGCCCAGCAGTGGGATTGCTGGGTCGTAAGGCAGTTCTATTTCCATTTTTTAAAGGAATCTCCACACTGTTCTTCATAGTGGCTGTACTAATTTGCATTCCCACCAGCAGTATAAGAGGGTTCCCTTTTCTCCACACCCTCTCCAGCATTTATTGTTTGTAGAACGTAGGCAAAACACTCTCCGACATAAATCAAAGCAGGATCCTCTATGACCCACCTCCAAGAATACTGGAAATAAACGCAAAAATAAACAAATGGGACCTAATTAAACTTAAAAGCTTCTGCACAACAAAGGAAACTATAAGCAAGGTGAAAAGACAGCCTTTGGAATGGGAGAAAATAATAGGAAATGAAGCAACTAATAAACAACTAATCTCAAAAATATAAAAGCAACTCCTGCAGCTCAATTCCAGAAAAATAAACGGCTCAATCAAAAAATGGGCCAAAGAACTAAATAGGCATTTCTCCAAAGAAGACATACAGATGGCTAACAAACACATGAAAAGTTGCTCAACATCACTCATTATCAGTTCAGTTCGGTTCAGTTGCTCAGTCGTGTCCGACTCTTTGTGACCCCATGAATCGCAGCACGCCAGGCCTCCCTGTCCATCACCATCTCCCGGAGTTCACTCTGACTCACGTCCATCGAGTCAGTGATGCCATCCAGCCATCTCATCCTCGGTCGTCCACTTCTCCTCCTGCCCCCAATCCCTCCAAGCATCAAAGTCTTTTCCAATGAGTCAACTCTTTGCATGAGGTGGCCAAAGTACTGGAGCTTCAGCTTTAGCATCATTCCTTCCAAAGAAATCCTAGGATTGATCTCCTTCAGAATGAACTTTTTGGATCTCCTTGCAGTCCAAGGGACTCTCAAGAGTCTTCTCCAACACCACAGTTCAAAAGCATCAATTCTTCGGCACTCAGCCTTCTTCACAGTCCAACCCTCACATCCATACATGACCATAGGAAAAACCATAGCCTTGACTAGACGGACCTTAGTTGGCAAAGTAATGTTTCTGCTTTTGAATATACTGTCTAGGTTGGTCATAACTTTTCTTCCAAGGAGTAAGCGTCTTTTAATTTCATGGCTGCAGTCACCATCTGCAGTGATTTTGGAGCCCCCCAAAATAAAGTCTGACACTGTTTCCACTGTTTCCCCATCTATTTCCCGATATGCAAATCAAAACCACAGTGAGGTACCATTTCATGCCAGTCAGAATGGTTGCAATCCAAAAGTCTACAAGCATTTTCATCTCTTTTATATTCTTATTTCTTTTCTGTGCGATCCACTTTCCTGGTGGCTCAGATGGTAAGGCGTCTGTCTACAATGCAGTAGACCTGGGTTTTATCCCTGGGTCAGGAAGGATTCCCTGGAGAAGGAAATGGCAACCCACTCCAGTACTCTTGCCTAGAAAATCCCATGGGACGGAGGAGCCTGGTGCAGGCTACTGTCCATGGGGTCGCAAAGAGTCGGACATGACTGAGCGACTTCACTTTCCCTGTGCATGTAAAATACAGTGAAAATGTAGTGTTTCACAGAGAACACATCAGCAAAAACAATAAAAAAGAAGTAAGGCATTTTACAGAAAGGGAAGAAACTGAGTCCTCCAGTTGTGAGAGCTTCAAAGGTTCTACAGTGGGTGTTTATTGAACAATTTATTTTCTATACTTGGTTCTAGAGGATATGCGTGTTGGTGCATGTATGTAAGGACATGGTAATAAACTAAGTTGTAGGCTGTAAAATTCAAGTTGGTGCCATTTTATCAGGTGAATACATATACACAGAAAACAATGACAGAACGACAAACAGCACAAAGTAATTTCAAACCCTATGGACATAAGATGAGTCACTCACTAAGTAATCAGAGTTTTTTTTTTTTTCCCCCAAAATCTTCTCATCCAGTCTTGAGTGTAGTGATGACTCTGGGTTGATAAAAGAAAGATTAACACTGTGTCTTGATTTACAGAAGGGTAGAAACAAATGTAAGAACATCTCTTTTGCTGCTGGCTACAGTTACAGAGACTACAAGCTTTGATCAATGAGATACTGGCAGAGGCATAGATGGGAAGGGATATCTTTCCAAAATAAGAAGACAAAGCTTTCTGGGAAGACATTTTGCCCTTTTTCCTTCTTCCTTTGGGAAGTGAAGATGCTAGACTCAAGGAGTGACAAGAAGCAGTGGGATGAAAGATGATGAAACATGGTTTGGCAGGGAGACAGGAAGAGCCTGGCCACTAGCAGAGGCAGGGCTGAGTTTTATGGATTTTTAAGCTTACCAAATTTGAGAGAAAGGCCTATAAAAAAATTCACAATGGGGACTTCCCTGTGACCCAGTGGCTAAGACTCCATGCTATCAATCCAGGGGGCTCAGGTTTTATCCCTGGTCAGGAAACTAGACCCTGCAGTTCAGACCTGGTGCAGCCAAATAAATAAATAAATATTTTTACTAAATTCAAGATGATGAATACATCAAGAAAAGTCATAATAAATTCCATGTGCTATACTTTAAGAAGATCATGATTTTTTTTAAATCCCAATGCAAACATTAGAGTTAAATGGGAAATTTAATTTTAATAAAGGTTTCCTGCTGAGTCCCTTGGGCAGCAAGGAGATCAAACAAATCAATGCTAAAGGAAATCAACCCTGAATATTCATTGGAAGGACTGATGCTGAAGCTCCAATATTTTGGCCACCTGATGTGAAGAGCTGACTCATTGGAAAAGACCCTGATGATGGGAAAGATTGAGGGCAGGAGGAGAAGGGGATGATAGAGGATAAGATGGTTGGATGGCATCACTGACTCAATGGACATGAGTTTGCTCAAACTCTGGGAGATGGTGAAGAACAGGGAAGTCTGGTGTGCTGCAGTCCATGGGATCACAAAGAGTCAGCCACAACTGAGCAACTGAACAACAACAACTTCTAAGGAAGAGAAGCTTTTCTCCTCCATGAGGATGGGCAACAAAAACTGTAGCTTGTGGTGCTGGTGAAAATTCCTGTGGCTGGGAAGGGCAGCAGGAAGAAAAGCTCCACCATCCAGGAAAGGACAGGTCACCCCCAAGATCCTGGTTCACCAAGCCTTCCTGTCCCCATAGCCATGCCCACGTGAGACAAGAGATAGGCTCCAGGCTAAGAAGGTGGAATTGGTGCCCTGTGGATAGATACTCCAAAACAGCAGGAGTGAGAAAGGAGCTGAGTTCTGGTCAGATAAGAGATCAAAGACCTCATATTCCTCATTCTCAAAGTCAAGGAGACCTTCCTGACTACAAACATACAGAAAGGCTCCTTGGAAGTCAAAGGAGACGGGGCATCACCTCATAGTGATATCAACCTACTCATAGGCCTCTTCGCTAGAATTCATCTTGGCTAAGAGACACGCCTGCACACATGGGAGGATCCTCTTGTTGTTGACTTCCTTTAGGATTGACTAGTTTGATCTCTTTGGTGTCCAAGGGACTCTCAAAAGTCTTCTCCAGCACCACAGTTCAAAACATCATTTCTTGGGTGCTCAGCTTTCTTTATAGTCCAACTCTCACTTTCATACATGACTACTGGAAAAGCCATAGCTTTGACTCTATGGACTCTGAGATCAACCAAATACAGATTCAGAACCAAGCAAAGCAAGATGATTTGCTGAAGAAAAAACCAGAAGAAATGCTCCATAAAAGGGATTCACACTACCATGAGGGCTTGACTCTCTCTGAGCCTGCCTATGTGCCTGCTATCTGCATGGACTCTTTTTCCTCCTAATAAACAAACACTTTACTTGTTTTACTACTTTCCATCTCTATGAGGAAATTCATTTCTATGCAGTTGATGGGCCAGAGCCTTCTCTCTGGTCACTGGTCCCTGATGTTCTAGTGGTTGGGATTCAGTGCTCTCACTGACTTGGCCTGACCTCAGTCTCGGGCTGGGAACAAAACCTTGCTTCAAGCTGCTGAAGACTGAGGCCACCCAAGATCGCACCCATGGTAACAAGGATCCAGTAAAAAGAAGAGTGGGATATATTTGGGTGAGTGGCAAGAAACAGATTTTTCATGGGTAGCATGGCAAAGGGAGAACCAAATCCACAAAGGTAATAGATCCTAAATAAAGTTTTCCCAGAGGAATTTGAAGCTCTTGGTGCACTGAAAGTAACCATGCGTGTGTGCATGCATGCTCAGTCACTCTGTGGTGTCCAACTCTTTTGCGACTCCATGTACTCTAGCCTGCCAGGCTCCTCTGTCTATGGAGTTTTCCAGGCAAGAATACTGGAGTGGGTTGCCATTTTCGACTCCAGGGGAATCTTCCCGATCCAGGGATCGAACCTGTGTCTCCTGCATTGGCAGGTGGATTCTTTACCACTGAGCCACCTGGGAAGTTCCTGAGGGTAACCAGTGCAACAACACACCTCAAACCCAGCCTCACTCTTGATACAGAGCCCACACTAAAGGTCTAGTAGAAGGAAAGATGTGCTCATCTCCAAGTCTGAAAAATACTTACCTCCATGTCAACTGTCGGCTACTACATTTATAGCCTTCAACAAAGAATTATAAGACACAAAAAGGTAATAAAAAACACAGAATAGACAAGACAATCATTAACCCCAAACCCAGATATAAAACAGATTAGTCAAATTATTAGAATTATTAAAAAAAAAACTTAAAAAAAGTGAATGTGACTCAAAAGGACGTTTTTACAGAGGGTTTAAATGTATAGAATCATTGTGGGAGGATCAGTCTTAAACATAACGCTGAACAGACAAAAGTTGTTTAGTGCTTATGATCTCACTTTTCTGTTACTTTTGCTCTTGCTTTCTGAATATCTTCATGTTTTCTACTTCCACTCCTTTCAAAAATATATTGCTTAAAAATGATTTAAATTTCATGCTCACTGTGATTGGACTCTCACTCTGGATAAATATATGATCTCTTCCAACTGAACTAGAGATGAAGTCTTAATTCAAAGGGATAATGTTCTAAGGATATAAGTTGAAACAGCCTCAAGTTTAACAGTGGAGATTGGTTGAGACTCAGAGGTGTATCTGTGGGGGTTTTTTTTAGTGATAATTTTAAAATTTTATTGTTGACTTAAAAATGCACAATGTGAGAGCTGTAAGTTAAGTTTTATTTGGAGTAAAATGATGACTATCACCCAGGAGACAGATTTCGGATAGCTCTGAGAAACTAATTCTAGGAGGCAGAGGGCAAGGTCAATATGTATGTGGCTTTGGTGAAGGGGGAATTCATGCAATCAAGCCCATAATTTTTGCAAAAGATTTCTGCTAGCCATGAGGAGTAGTCATCACCATGAAGGATTTTAGAACTTTTCTAGATAAGAGGTACAGGTATAAGAACTGGGTTCCTAAAATTGGCTCCTGAAAATATCTGACCATCTGAAGCTCTATTCTGCCATTTTTCCCAGAGCACAGAGTGCCTCATTTCTGCTCTCCACCATGAACTCCTCTTAGAAGGTGTTGAAAGTCAGCAGCTGCAGCAGCATATGATTTAATCTTTGTAGAGATAGATGGCAAGTGCCAATGAGTAGTTGACACCACTTTTCATCTACTTCTGAGGACATTCCCTTTACAAAAGCTTGTAGTCTTATAAACTACAGCTTTAGAGTTGGTGTTGCTGAAACCACACTGCTTATCTAATCATCTCATCAGGTTGGTTCTTGGTTTCCATGTGGTGAGCAAGCCTATTTAGGGTTTCCCAGTGGTGCTAATGGTAAGGAACCTGCATGCCAATGAAGAGACATGGGTTCGGCCCTTGGGTCAGGAAGATCCCCTGGAGGAGGGGATGGCAATCCATTCCAGTATTCTTGCCTAGAGAATCCCATAGACAGGAGAGCCTGGTGGTCTACATTCTACGGGTTGCAAAGAGTCAAACACGACTGAAGCGACTTAGCACAGTGCACAAGTGCACCTTAGCAAAGGTGCACAGGAGGAAAGTGACAACGACCACTGCCAAATTTGTTGTGATTAATTCTCAATACTTTTTTCAGGAGGTACAGTCTCCACAAAGATGAATATTGAAATTGAGACAAGACTAGCATGGTCCCTATGAATGAGATACATGAACATCTTTATTCTAATATTTATTACATTGTATATTATCATACGTTTGTATTTTTAAGTCTTTAATAAATTTGCTAGAATACTGCTTCTGCTTTGTGTTTTGTTATTTTTAGCTAGAAGTCATGTGGGTTCTTAGCTCCTCAATCAGGGATTGAACTGACACCTCCCACCCTCTAGTTTGGAAGTTGAAGTCTTAACCACTTGACTGCAAGAGAATATATTACCATACATTTGTGTGCCTATTCTCCACCTCATTTGTGGGCTTCTAAAGGGCCAAGATTCTGTTTCATAAATGTTTTAAATCTCTTGTGCTTAGCATCAGATGGCAGTCAAAAAATACTTTTTTGACATTTAAAATTTTACTATTTCATTTAAAAATATTAAAGAAAATCTTCAAGATATCAGAAACCATCATTATTTATCCAATGACTTAATGCAGATATTTTTGCATGTTGTTTTTAGTTTTTATTTATAACTCATATTTCATGTGACTGGCACTTTTGGAGTTCATTCACTCATTCATTCTTTCAAGCATAATTGATAAAGCACCTATTTGTCAGACACCAACTAGATATTGGGGGCTGCTTCCCTAGTGGCTCGGATGATGAAGAGTCTATCCGCAATACAGGATACCTGGGTGGTGAAGATCCCTTGCAGAAGGAAATGGCAATCCACTCCTGTGTGGAGTCACAAAGAACTGGACATGACTGAGTAGAGACATTACTTTGCCAATAAAGGTCTGTCTAGTCAAGGCTATGGTTTTTCCAGTAGTCATGTATGGATGTGAGAGCTGGACTGAAGAAAGCTGAGCACCAAAGAATTGATGCTTTTGAACTGTGGTATTGGAGAAGACTCTTGACTTGGACTGGAAGGAGATCCAACAAGTCCATTCTAAAGGAGATCAGTCCTGGGTGTTCTTTGGAAGGACTGATGCTAAAGCTGAAACTCCAATAATTTGGCCACCTCATGGGAAGAGTTGACTCATTGGAAAAGACTCTGATGCTGGGAGGGATTGGGGGCAGGAGGAGAAGGGGATGACAGAGGATGAAATGGCTGGATGGCATCACTGACTTGATGGATGTGAGTTTGAGTAAACTCCGGGATTTGGTGATGGACAGGGAGGTCTGCTGTGCTGCCATTCGTGGGGTCGCAGAGTCAGACACGACTGAGCGACTGAACTGAACTGAACTGAACTGAGCGACTTTCACTTTCGACTAGATAGAAGGAATAAAACAGTAGGCAAAATGAGTTCAGTTTCTACCCTCCTAGAGCTTGTGACTAGTGGGGTACACAGACAGTTATCAAATAACCATAAGTATAAAATTACTGTTTTGATAAATGCGATACTGCTACAAATATATTGGAAGTTTTTTTTTTTTTTTTTTTTTTTAACAAATGAGGAAGTCAGAGACATTGAAGGAATAGTGACTGAACTTAGATTTGAAGGCTGAGAAGCAGTTACATGGAAAAAAGAGCATTTCAGGAAAAAAAAATCATAATCAAAGACCCCATTTCATGAAGGTGAAAGAGAGTGTGAAGACACAGTGTAAACAAGGAGACCTCAGTCTGGATACTCAAGTCTTCCTTCAGAGCAGGCAGTCATTCTACCACTAAATTTCTAATACATATTTCTTTTCCAACTCCATTTCTTCCTCAAAAATAGATTCCTTGGGTTGGTGCTTTGTTTGTCCTCTAAATAACTTACCTTTATTTCACAAATTGCTTCTTTATCTCCATTGATTTTTCCCCCTAGAATCTGTATTTATGTTTAATAAATGCAATTGAATTAAAGGTTAATATTTATTCTGGATTCTTGGATTCTGAAGTAGACCAAATAATCTGTTGTATATCTGTTAATGTTCCTTTCCTTCACTGTACATGTCACATATAAATATAAAATTATCTTTTAATTTATATAATTTTATAAAATTTTATAATTTAATCTTGTTAATGTTCTTCTTCCCCTTTAAAGTGTAACCTCCATGAGGTAGTATCCTTCTTTGTTTATTTTACAGTTTTATTTCATTTTACCTATCAGTTTCTTGACATTCTATAATTGTTGAAGAATTAAATATTCAAGATACTGCCTTTATTTTCATGCAATGTTTTAAAAAACAGCTCTGTAATTTCTCTCTTAATTTTTTAATGAGACAAGATCCCATTAGACCTGTCATATAGTAAAACCTTGCCTGTGGGTGATTTTTCCAAATTTCTGCTTTTTTGATTAATGAATCTTTCTTAGGTCTACAGTTTGACAACAGGTTAATATCTATAACTTCCAATGTAATCCTCAGATTCTAGCAAGCATTCATGTGGTGTGTCTTTGGTATACTCAGGGATATCATCTTCTATCATATGGTTTGTTTTTTTGTGTCTCTTTATCAAGAGTTTTATGTAAACTTTTAAAAATAATTTTGTTTGTTTAGTTTTGGTTGTGCTTGGTCTTCGTTGCTGCACAAGCTTTTCTCTGGTTATGGAGAGTGGGGGCTATTCTCCAGGTGCAGTGTGCAGGCTTCTCATTGCCATGGCTTCTCTTGTTGTGGAGCGTGGGTTCAGCGTGCACAGGCTTCAGTAGTTGTGGCACGTGGGCTCAGTACTTGCAGCTCCTGGGCTCTAGAGCGCAGGCTCAATTAGTTGTGGCACAGGGGCTTCGTTGCTCCACCGCATGTGAAATCTTCCTGGATCAGGGGTAGAAACTGTGTCTCCTGCATTAGCAGGGAGATTCTTTACCACTTAGCCACCAGGGGAGCCCTATGTGGACTTTTTTAAAGGGGAGGTCCAGGCTTGTACCACAAATGTTTAGAATCAGAATCTTGGGTGGGTGTATGATTGTGATTTCTTTAAAAACATGTTTCACAGGTGATTTTAATGACCTCTAACTTTTTTCCTTTTAGCCTGAGAATAAAAACTACAGTTTTTAGCTTTCATTATAAAAAGCTGTCATCACTAGCAAATGCAATGTTCAGATATTTGTTCTCATTCACTCCACTTGTCCAACTTGTGGAGGTGTGAAAGATGTCTCTTTATGCGCTAAACACAAACACAAAAAGCCAGGCAATTTTGGGACAGTTGGTAAATGTTTCAGCGCAGACTCCATTTCTT
This sequence comes from Redunca redunca, assembly GCA_006410935.1. Classification (NCBI taxonomy): domain Eukaryota; kingdom Metazoa; phylum Chordata; class Mammalia; order Artiodactyla; family Bovidae; genus Redunca; species Redunca redunca. Next base: position 43,212 of record SJYQ01096289.1, read on the forward strand.
ATAGAGAGCAGACAAACAAAGTGAAGATACACCTTTAAATGGGCTTTGCTTTCTCAAGTTAATGTCAGTGTTTCTTAATCCACTTCCATGGACCTGAAGAAAACTTAACACAGCCTGTAATATGCTGACAACTGCAACTTGCAAATTTTTGATTAGCTCTATTTCTTCAGTAGTATTTTAATACGAGGTTGGAAGAATATGCATCAGGGGTTGTGTGACAGTCAAACACAATTTCAAATTATAAAATAATAAGGTCTGAGAAGTATATGACTTAATTCACAAATGAAAGATGTCATGATAGCATAAGCCCTCCATTATAATAGACTTTAGGGTTGAATAAGATGGTCCAAACTGGTTTATTTGTAAGGTATCGGGTTTTTCTCCATATTTAGACTATTAATTTATCTCTTCCTTTTTCACCTATACCTATTTTCTAGTCACTGGTTTTATTGTACTACAATCATCTGAACAAATTTTGTTACATATTAATTATAACTTTCACCTTAAATTTGTATGGATCATGCATTCTAATCTTAATCACAAATGCATAGTCATATGTTAACAGTGAGTACTCCCATTTTTTTCCCCCTTTGGTTTTGGCCCCATTAGTATAGAATGTGAAATTGTCAGCGAAAAGACCAGGAACTACTCAAAAGTAATGTCCTACTCAATTAATACAATGTTAGTTGAAAACAGAGCAGCGTAAAAAGAATTTTTTCTCCCCTAAATATGTGTTTCATGGTCCACTTTGGCATCATTAATTAATGGTCCTGAGTTTGCTTCATTCATGGCTTTTGTTTCATTTTCTGGTGCCTTAATATCTTTCCCTTGGTATTTTTTCTTCATAGCAAAAATCAATACAACGAATAAAACAAGGGCTGGGAATTTTAAGCCTGTAGTCAAGCCAAAGAAAGTATGTCTGCAAAAAGAGAAAAAAGAATCCATGTATAAAACACTTTAAATTATAGCTCTCCAGTATGCAGAAGACCTTAAAAAATGATGCTTGAAATCTTATGTAGAAAGAGCCAGGGTTGGTTCAAGATCTGCCCAAATGCTGTCCATAAAGTAAGGTGTGTTTGAAATGTTTAACTTTCTCAAAAACTGATTAGTTCATGTGTAATGAGAACAGATTATAAAAGAAATGAAGTGACTGTGAGATAATCAAATTGAATCCATTTAGACTGAACCAGGAGCCTATGTTTACCTTATGGGTTTATGGTCCACAAGATCCTTGTAGTCTACTGAAATTTTTTTTACAACAACCACATAAAATTACCTAGTGTGCATGATCTATTCCTGTGATTTTCAACTGGTTGAACATTAGAATCACCTGAGGAGATTTTAAAACCCTCATTCCCCAGGCCATACTCTGTGGGGCCCTAAATGGGAAACCTTGAAAAAGAAAAAGGCTAGCATTGTGGACGGAAACTAAGATGGCACCTGGCGGAAGAGATGGGGGCCTAGTCTATGTTGTTTGTCAAAACTTCTGATTGGCTCTCTTGATTTCCGTGCACGTAGACAGCGCCTGATCACCATAGACTCCTGTTATAATGATGGCACATGACGATTTGACCTTTAACGTGATTGGTGTAACTATGGAAAGTCCCTCGCAAACCCCCCCCTGCTTGCCTTTATAAGCAGAGAGTTTGCAACAATAAAGCGGAACCGCACTAGACAGAACCCCTGTTGCGTCTGATTGTCTCTCGCTCACAGAGGGGCTGGGTTGGCAGACAGCAGGCTCACCTTTCCTCGGGACCCCTCAGCTCTTTGAGGGAAGTTCCACTGCCTCTCTCTCTTTCTGCGGAGTGCTCCCCGCAATACTCCCCAGACCAATTAAATCAAAATTTCTGAAGATGGATACATACATTAGGATTTTGAGGGGATTCCCTGGTGGTCCAGTGGTTGGGATTCTGTACTTTCACTGCTGAGGGTGTGGGTTCAATCCCTGTTTGGGGAGCTACGACCCTGGCAAGCTGTGTGGTACAGCCAAAAAAAAAAAAAAAAATGAGTATTTTTAAAAGCTCCTCAGGTGATTGTAATGAGAAAGAAAAATGGATGACCACTGACCTCGTAGGTTAGGAAGCTCTCGTCTCATAATGTTGTTAACTAAATGTTGACAAACTTTATGCAAAAGATACTTTGAGCAGTTATTAGGTTTAACTGAAGGTTAATGGAATCAATTCTATAACTTTGAGCTATTTATAAAGTTTATTAAATGGTGGCTATAGTTATTAATACTGTTACTACACTGAAAATGATATCTCATTCTTTAGGAATTAACAGAGTCAAAGGAAGAAAAAATTAATGAAGTATATTTATGACGACTTACCCATATAACAGGGAATCATATATCCTGCAAGACCCTTGCTTCCCATAGTTGTTGATGGACCACTTCATACAAGCTCTATCAATCAGAGCTCCAAAATATATAGGAGCTGGAATTCCTCCTGTAACATCAGATGAGAAGATGTCAATGGAGGAGAATGTTTCAAAGGAAACAGTGACATTCCACACTGATACATTTTGGATTATGTAGAAGTTGAAAAGTTTGGAGGACTCATCCATTGATTTGGTCTAACTCTACTTAAGAATCAAGATTACTGGGACTTTCCTGGTGCTCCAGTGGTTAGGATTTCACCTTCCAATGCAAGGTGTGAGGGTTTGATCCCTAATTAGGGAACTAAGATTTCACATGCATTGTGGTCAAAAACTAAAACATAAAGTAGGAGAGATATTGTAACAAATTCAATAAAGACTTACGAAAAACCATAGTTATTTTTTTTTAAAGATTCAAAATTATTAGGAATCTCCAAAGCTCAAATCACATACAATAGCAAAGGCATCTTTTATCTACCTTTACCATGCCAACACACATAGGGAAAAAATGAGATTACATGTCTTTACATTGTTCTTCTTATAATACCAATTAACTTAAGCCTGGTTGGCAAAAAGCAGAAAAGTGTCAGTAAAATACAGAAGTTATGTTGGTCATATGTAATCTCTTAGGCAAGGACAGCTGAAATAGAAGGAGTAGAGATATAAATTCACAGGGAAAGTAAAAAACTCTTTGCTCAAATGCAAAGACAGAAGCTACAAAGACAGAAGATTTTTCAACTCGATTTTTAAGCAAAATTTAAGGTGAATGCCAGGTTTTACTGGTGGGTCAGTGGTAAATAATGCACCTGCCAATGCAGGAGATGCAGTTTCAGTCCTTGGATCTAGAAGATCCCCTGGAGAAGGACATGGCAACCCACTCCAGTATTCTTGCCTGAGAAATCCCATGGACAGAGGAGCCTGGCAGGCTACAGTCCAATGGGGTCACAAAAAGAGTTGGATATGACTTAGCAACTAAATAGCAAACAACAACAAGCCTCCTGGTTGTGCTTGTTTCTTGCCTTAGGGCTCCACTCCCATCATCTTAGAGTCATTAGAGCCCACAATCATGCATTTTCCCCTCTATTAATTGTGTTCATTTTTAATACCTCTTGAAGCAGCCTGGCCTGTCCAAATTATAGACTCTGGTGCTGAATTTTGTTTCTGTTAATGTTCTGATCATAATGATATCAAAGTCTTCAGTGGTCTGTTACCTAACCTGGTTTTTACCTATAGTGTATGGTCTTTCAGTTTTCAAGGCTTTTCAGGAACACTTTTGTTGTCTTATAGCAAAGTGCCCATCTGCTCTTACTGTTATTGTTTAGTCACTAAGTCATGTCTGACTCTTTTGCAACCCCATGGACTGTAGTCTGCCAGGCTCCTCTGTCCAGGGATTTCCCAGGCAAGAATACTGGAGTGGGTTGCCATTTCCTTCTCCAGGGGATCTTTCCAACCCAGGGACTGAATCTATGTCTCCTGCTTGGCAGGCAGATTCTTTACCACTGAGCAACTTGTGAAGTCCATCTACTCTTACTGTTATTTTAATAAACTCTGAGATTGACCCCTAGTTCTAAGCATTGGTAATGTGACCAAAATTTTAGAGATATGCTGATTTTCAACTTCTATACTATTACATAAAAATGATAGTGATTCATAGTTTACACTTTTGGAAATTCCATTTACTTATGAAGTGAAGTGAAGTGAATGCCACTCAGTCGTGTCTGACTCTCTGCGACCCCATGGACTATAGAGTCCATGGAATTCTACAGGCCAGAATACTGGAGTGGGGAGCCTCTCCCTTCTGCAGGGGATCTTCCCAACCCAGGGATAGAACCCAGGTCTCCCACATTCTTTACCAACTGAGTCACAAGGGAAGCACATTTACTTATAGTCAGTCTCAATTTGAGACTTAGAATGAGAAACCTCAGAATGTCAAGGAACTGGTGTCTGAGACAAATATACCTGATGAAAATTGGTACCGAGAAACCAGGATTAGGAATTCTCAGGTTTTCACAAATCAAAGCCACCCTTTGTAAAATGAAAAATCAATTCAGTTCAGTCGCTCAGTCATGTCCGATTCTTTGTGATCCTATGGACTGCAGCACACCAGGCCTGCCTGTCCATTACCAGCTCCCAGAGTTTACTCAAACTCATGTCCATTGAGTCGGTGATGCCATCCAATCATCTCATCCTCTGTCATCCCCTTCTCCTCCTGCCTTCAATCTTTCCCAGCATCAGGGTCTTTTCCAATGAGTCGATTCTTCACATCAGGTGGCCAAAGTATTGGAATTTCAGCTTCATCATCAGTCCTTCCAATGAATGTTCAGGATTGATTTCCTTTAGGATGGACTAGTTGGATCTCCTTGCAGTGCAAGGGACTCTCAAGAGTCTTCTCCAACACCACAGTTCAAAAGCATCAATTCTTCAGCTCTCAGCTTTCTTTATAGTCCAACTCTCACATCCATACATGACTACTGGAAAAACCATAGCCTTGACTAGATGGAACTTTGTTGGCAAAGTAATGTCTCTGCTTTTAAACATGCTGTCTAGGTTGGTCATAACTTTTCCTCCAAGGAGTAAGCATCTTTTAATTTCATGGCTGCAGTCCATTTGCAGTAGTTTTGGAGCCCAAGAAAATAAAGTCTGTCACTGTTTCCACTGTTTCCCCATCTATTTGCCATGAAGTGATGGGACCAGATGCCATGATCTTAGTTTTCTGAATGTTGAACTTTAAGCCAACTTTTTCACTCTCCTCTTTGATTTTCATCAAGAGCTTCTGTAGTTCTTCTTTGTGTTCTGCCATAAGGGTGGTGTCATCTGCATATCTGAGGTTATTGATATTTCCCCCTGCAGTCTTGATTCCAGCTTGTGTTTCATCCAGCCCAGCGTTTCTCATGATGTACTCTACATATAAGTTAAATAAGCAGGGTGGCAATATACACCCTTGATGTATTCTTTTTCTTATTTGGAACCAGTCTGTTGTTCCATGTCCAGTTCTAACTGTTACTTCCTGATCTGCATACAGGTTTCTCAAGAGGCAGGTAAGGTGGTCTGGAATTCCCATCTCTTTAAGAAAAATATATGCCAACAATTTATTTCCCCGGTTTAATAAAGTCACAGAATCTTTCAGTGTCTGATGTACACCCTGGAGTTGTTTTGCATATATCATAACTGCTCCCAAAGGGAAAAGCAGAATCTTAGAGTTGGTTTTGGGACATGAGTCTGCCTTCTCCCCAGATTGCTGGCTTTTTGATTAAAGCAACTTTCCTTTCTATCAACACTTGCCTCTGGAGTTTTGACTGGAGTATTGACTTTTGAGCAGGCAGCAGCCAAACCTGAGTTCAGTTAACATCCATTCCCTTTTGCATTTTAAATTTCTAATAAATGTTAGCTGCCTCTGCTTTACAGAACTAGTCAGTGGGACTGTGAAAGTCTGGGTTTGTTGTTTGGCATGATCTGTGGGCCTTTGGAGCTGTTTTGAGCATTAAACCCCTCAGTGTATATGGACAGCCCTCCACTCTGCATATGGGAAGAAATATCCCTACATCTTAAGTTAAAAATCTTTGGAGACCACTGATTCTTGTTTTAAAAGGATATAATACAAGTGCAATGATGTCTTATTCTTACAGATTGATTTTACATAGAATTGATAATCAGATTTTCTTTTAGGTCATTTAGTTCTCCTTTATCTCATTATTTTTCATTTACCACAAAGACACAAATAATTTTTACTTATACCTTAAAAAAACTTTCTTACAATTAGAAATCAATTAAATTTTAGTCTTTGACATGAAAAATTGTATCTGGAATTTATCATCTACACATTTATCATACCTAGTGTTCGAATAGTTAGTGAATGGAAACCCATGGCAAGTGATTTCAGTTCAGGTTCAACATTTCTGAAATAAGATAAAGGCAAAGAAACATTAAACATCCCTAAAATACTAAACTGAGTTAATATTAAAGCATTTTTCAGTGTTATTCTTTATGATTGAATAAAAACCTTGAAGCGAAGTATTGANCTATTTTCAGTTAGCTAATGACATGACCGTCTCTGATACGGTGAGGGATTAAAACTCAAAAATTCTGTTTTTTCCAAAATATTGATTTAACTAATGCAAAGTCTTATTTTTTCTTGGCTTGAATGACTGTATTTATTCAGGGATAAACTTTGTCATTCAACAAACCTTTGCTAAGTGCCTCCTATGAGATTCTATGCTAGTCTTTGTTCTTGATAATAAAGAGATAAATCATGTTTCACAGTAAATAGATACCTTTGTTATTGTTTAGTCAATAAGTCATGTCTGACACTGCAACTCCATTGACTGTAGCCCACCAGACTTCTCTGACATGAGATTTCCCGGGCAAGAATACTGGAGTGGGTTATCATTTCCTTCACCAGGGGATTTTCCAGACCCAGGGATTGAACCCATACCTCCTGCATTGGCAGGTAGGTTCTTTACCACTGAGCCACCAGTGAAGTCCAACTAGATGCCTTTGGTAAGTCACTTAGGCTCTCTTAGCCCTAGTTTCCTTATTTTCTTAGTAGACTTATCTTGTATGTTATGAGGATCCAATATAGTGAGCTAGCCCTCCAATCCTCCATTTTCTTGATACAAAATTATCTCTTTTAGGAGTGCTACTGTTGAGTGAGATTCTCAAAAATATCCATGAAAGCTTATAAAAGTAAACAATATAAAAATTAGATCAAGCATAGCATAATAAAAATTAAACACAGCAGAGCTATTTATTAAAAGAGAAAATGAATTGAAAGGGGTTTTTGTCTGCTTTTTCAAAAGACAGGGACACTTCCAATTAGCTGAACTGAGGACAACAATATACTTGAGGGCAGTGAAGCCATGCACGCACGTAGAGGATCTCATGTTATTCAAGGACGCGGTTTCTTCCCTGAGGACATAGTCATGAGGGAACCAGCAGTGACAGTTAACTAGTGCATTTAGCTGTCTCTCTTGAATATCAGAATTTTTAAAAAAGGGCTTTTGGAAAGAGAGAGAATGCAGTTTGTTCTTGGTTGAACTCTCTATAACAAGTGCCTGAAGTGTTACTTTTCATTGCTGTTGGTTTCTTAAAGGGTGCTTTTGGCATGCATGCCAGATGCAATAGAGGCAAAATTGAGATATTTGTTATCAACTTGTATTTTTACCCAAGGAGTGGGATAGTGGGCAGGAGAATTGAGGGGACTTGGAGACTGAGATAGTATCTTCCTGCAAGGGGGCATGAAATCTTAGACAGCTCTGTGGAAATGATAGATTTACGTGTTATAGTGACACACACACATACACACACACAATAATGATCACAGACACTCCTACATTCACAGGCACACACACTCAGAGACCCCCATGCTCACACTTACATGCATGATCTCATGCATAAACACATCATTGTCATGTAAAATATTGTTCACTGCCGTGTGAGTCCTACATCAATCTGTATGGGAACAGGTACTTTATGTATTTTATTCACCATGGATTATTCCTCATCAAATGTGGTTTAAATATTTGCCTAATCAATGAAGAAAGGAATAAATTCTGCTCATATGTTTCTTTTCTCTGTGAGGGTATTGATGAGACTAGGTCAAAAACCATTCTTTTGGCTAGGGTTAAAAACTGGAATCTCATAGACTGTTTATACTAGTTTGTCTGCCTGGTTCCCACACTTAAAAAAATGAAATAAATAGGTGATTCACTCTGATAAGCATCTTAAAATTAGAAGTTCTTTTAGAATCACAACAGGATTCTTCTACATTGAGGCAGTTGTCAATCAGTCTCTGTCTTAAAATTCTTATTAAGAGAAGAAATTTTGTAGTGGAGATCAAATTTTGTAGATTTTGTAGTGGAAGAATCCAAGGCAAAATTATTAATAATTATGGCAGTGAAGTAGCACAGTAATTCTAAGAAAATACACTCAGAAAATTTAAATGTAACAAAATCTGAATTTGATTTCCAAAAATATTATGGAAAAATATGTACATTATTAGGTATGTTTATCAGCTAATATACATAAGTGAAGTCGCTCAGTCATCTCCGACTCTTTGCAACCCTGTGGACTGTAGCCCACCAGGCTCTTCTGTCCAAGGGATTTTCCAGGCAAGAATACTGGAGTGGGTTGCCATTTCCTTCTCCAGGGGATCTTCCTGACCCAGGGATTGAACCCGGGTCTCCTGCATTACAGGCAGAAGCTTTACCCTCTGAGCCACCAAGGAAGCCAAACCCCTTTTAAGAAGTCATACTCACTTAAAAATCAGCATGATATTTGAGGTGCTTCCTAATGCAGCAGAAAAAAGGGTAAGTATTTGCACTACTATGTAAATATAAAATTTTCTTCTACAGTCATCACTTTTCGGGCATTCACCCAACTTCATCGAGTTATTTTTGCTCTGGAAACCATTTTCTTCCACACAACTACAGTTATGAAACACCTAAAAAATAGTTTTTGGAATATTACAGAATATATTTGCAAAATATGACTGGACAATAAATATATTCCTTTTTATTTAAAGACATCTCACTCATTTAAGCTAAAATATTCACAGTTGTAAAGAAAACATTTTAACAATGTTAAGTATTGAAAGGCATAATAGTTTTCTGGATTCCTTTCTAGATAAAAAAATATTTTATTAACTTTTCAGTCATCCTTAAATTAAAAATTAGTATAATTTTTATATAATAAAATCATTGCTAGTTTTAAGATGTTTTCACAGTAGACAGAGCTCTCTTGAGGATTCTAACATCATGTCGCTTCCAGCCCTTCACGCATGGACATGGTGGAACAATATATTAAAAGGGGCACTCTTAGTGAAAGGCACTATAGCCATAAATATGAGATGTGTTTTTTTTTAATGTATAGTCTTTGGGGAATTTTTGTGCAAATTTATGTTTCAGCTTCAAAGAACCTAGGTTCTTCAAAGTCCTTGGTGCCATTCATTTATGCAATTAGCATGACTATGAGCAAGAAAAATGATGGAAAAAGTTTGAAAAACAAAGACAAAAGGATGTGGTAGAGAGCAATGATCATATTGGATGATATTGCTAACACTGGTGATAGGAAAAGGGCCCAGGAAATGAGATATTCAGTGGATTGGAAGTGGAATGGATAACACCATGGATGAGGCCCAGCTTTTGGAAGTTACCCAGAGGACTGGGAAGAACTCATAATTTGCATGGAAGGGGATATTTTTAGTAAAAAGGCAATGGCATTCCTATGGGAGATGTTAGCAATAGATAAGCAGAATATTGTTACCTTGGGTAGGAGAAGTGCCAGTTTTGAAAAAAAAAAAAATCAAAATTAGAAGTCAAAACTTGGACAGTTAAGTGAGTTGCTGTTGCTGCTAAGTAGCTTCAGTCGTGTCCGACTCTGTGCGACCCCAGAGACGGCAGCCCACCAGGCTCCCCCGTCCCTGGGATTCTCCAGGCAAGAACACTGGAGTGGGTTGCCATTTCCTTCTCTAATGCATGAAAGTGAAAAGTGAAAGTGAAGTCGCTCAGTCGTGTCCGACTTGTAGCGACATGGACTGCAGCCTACCAGGCTCCTCCACCCATGGGATTTTCAGTTGAGCAAGAAGCCTTAATCAATTTCTTGGGAAGTCAAAGGATACTGAGCTTAGAGATAAGCTCTCTAGAATCTATATGCAAGACAGCACATAAATGGCTGTTCATCTAGCTTGACAAGGGATTGGCTCAAGACTTCCGCTTAGCATCTGAAGGGTCGAGTACCTCCAACCTAATGGAAATCATATCCTTTAGTCAAATGAAGTGCTTCCTAAAGATCTAAGTGTTCTTAAATTTCAAAAGGCCATAGTCCTATAAACACAAGAAGAATAAGTGGGAGTATTCTCCTGAGAATTCAAGCCAAGAAAAACCTGTTGTTTCTCAGGCAGGATTTTATGTGAGGCTTTGTTTACGTATTACAGCCATCACAATGACAAGCAATAAGGGGAATCTTTTTCTATCTCTTTACTGGGGACCTTAGTTGTAAAAACATCTGACACGTCATTATCAAAGTTTAGTAAGTTACATCAAATCTGCAACTTTGATTAAGGAGAAGAAAGTAAAAACTAATACTCACAATAGACTTTTTGCTGCCAGTTGAAGATGTACATCCTGCTAAACAAGGTGATATGTAAGTTATTCCATTGCTTCCACAGAGTGGTTCCCATTGAGTTGGGTCACAATTGCAGTCTGAGTTGCAATAAGAAAGTGGTACATTTACATGCGATGCCACTGGAGTATTTCTGGAAATATATGATAGACATGTATTAGAGAGAGAAGAGAGAAAGAAGGGGAAAAGGGGGAAAAGGACGAGGAGGAGAAAAAGAGAAGGAAAGGGAAAGGATGAGAGAGGAAGAGGGGAGGAGGAATAATGGAAAGTGTTGTCTTTAAATTAGAGAAATTTTGCTTTTGTTTTTCCAAAATGACAAAGTTTATTTTTGGTGCTTATTGACTTTCTCACCTTTTATCGCTACCTGGACACTATTTATTATGTAGAAAAAGTACAACATAAAAAAAGAGACCAAAGAGGGTACGTCTTTATGATGCTATTAAAAAATTACTTTAAAAAATCACTTCATTTTTCTGAAAATGATTCTGTTCAGTAGGGTCATGGCATTAGGCTAAGGTTCTTCCCAGCTCACTGTAAAGTCCCATGAATCTGTGAATGTTACTCAACTACTTTGAATTTTAAAATCTATACTTTAACTACAGAAGAAAATAATTCAACATGGACAAAGGAGAATACTTAAGGATCATTTTTTTAAAATCAAGAGCAATATAATCAATTGAGAGAGACTAGAAAAGCTTTATAAGAAACGACAACAAAGTTTATAATAATTTACTGTAAAACCTAGTTGTGCTTATGAAATATAATCTTATGGCTATATTTATAAAACAAACTATTTGCACAGTTAATTTTCTGACTATGGATTTTTTAAAAAAAATTCTTGTTTTTTGGTAAAAATCTTGGTAAATTAGCTTTGAATGAGAAAATAATTTTCACAAAGGAAGAAAGAGGTAGACTCAGAAATTCTGTAATCAATAATTTTACTAAAAGCATCTAATGTCTAATCCTGCTTGGAGACATATAACAGATGGGGAGTAATTTAGCATAATGATTAATAACCCAGTCCAGACATTTCAATTAGACAGTCCTGTGTTCCCATTAAGTCTGCCACCTCATAACAATGTGACTTCACTTTCTAAAATCAGTTTTTCCATTTGTAAGTCATAAATCCTTATCGAAATTTGTGTTGGAAAAGTAGTAGTTTAGCTGTTCTCAAACTTTCTGTTCTCAGCAGCATTTTCACTCTTGAAAACTATTGAGGATCCTAAAGGTTTTTTCTTCAAGTGGGTTCTATTTAGTGATATATATATATATATATATATATATACACACACATATATCACATATATATACACTACTAGAGATTAGTAGCAGTAAAAAATTAATACACGGGAATGCACAAGTGCACACATCCTTAGCCATCAGACTGATATTATTGTCGCATATCTTGTAGCCTTAGAAAATATCACTATACATTCACTGAAAACTCTGTTCAACACTCTGTAATATCCTAAATGGGAAAAGAATTTTGAAAAGAATAAATACACATATATGTATAGCTGAATCACTTTGCTGTACACCTGAAACTAACACAACATTGTTAATCAAGTATACTCCAATATAAGATTAAAAAAAAAGAAAATATCACTAGATACTCATGAAAAAATGAAAAAGGAAAACACTATCTGGTATTAGTATAAAAATAGTTTAGAATTGTTGGCCCTCTGATAAAGTCTATAGGTTCTCAGACCACATTCTGAGAACCTCTGCACTAAGTCATACTTTATAAATTTACCCCAATGACTAACATTTCCTAAATGCTGCATATATACATTCTGTTAATACTCATCACTAGAGGATGAGTTTCATGAGGGCACTGATATATCCTGTAAATCTTGATCTTTAAGGAGGCACTTAGTGCAATTTTACTGAGTTAAAAGCCGCATAGAAGTCTAGCTGCCTTCTTTGACTAGACAGAACTGTTATTGTACTGTTTTCAGGGAATTGACTTTAGGTTAAAACCTATATACTTGTGATATGTGAAGTAGCATCATTCTGGAGTCACTGATTGTTTTCAAACAAGTCAAAGTATCTCCAGGTCTCAGCTAGAAAAGGAAGAGGATATAAGAGGGTTGGGTTGTGTAATCTCTAGGGTTGTTTTCCCCCTAAAGTTCAATGTTCTAGGTATTCTGTATTTTGATTTACCAGAGTGAGTGATAGTTGATAGGAATATTCAACAACAAAGACGATGAGGACAGAGTGGGGAGAGCAGTGGCCACAGGACTGGAAAAGGTCAGTTTTCATCCCAATGCCAAAGAAAGGCAATGCAAAAGAATGCTCAAACTACCGCACAATTGCACTCATCTCACACGCTAGTAAAGTAATGCTCAAAATTCTCCAAGCCAGGCTTCAGCAATACATGAACGATGAACTCCCTGATGTTCAAGCTGGTTTTAGAAAAAGCAGAGGAACCAGAGATCAAATTGCCAACATCCGCTGGATCATGGAAAAAGCAAGAGAGTTCCAGAAAGACATCTATTTCTGCTTTATTGACTATGCCAAAGCCTTTGACTGTGTGGATAACAGTAAAATGTGGAAAATTCTGAAAGAGATGGGAATACCAGACCACCTAACCTGCCTCTTAAGAAATCTGTATGCAGGTCAGGAAGAAACAGTTAGAACTGGACATGGAACAACAGACTGGTTCCAAATAGGAAAAGGAGTACGTCCAGGCTGTATATTGTCACCCTGCTTATTTAACTTATACGCAGAGTACATCATGAGAAACGCTGGACTGGAAGAAACACAAGCTGCAATCAAGATTGCCGGGAGAAATATTAATAACCTCACATATGCAGATGACACCACCCTTATGGCAGAAAGTGAAAGGAGCTAAAAAGCCTCTTGATGAAAGTGAAAGAAGAGAGTGAAAAAGTCGGCTTAAAGCTCAATATTCAGAAAACGAAGATCATGGCATCTGGTCCCATCACTTCATGGGAAAGAGATGGGGAAACAGTGGAAACAGTGTCAGACTTTATATTTTTGGGCTCCAAAATCACTGCAGATGGTGACTGCAGCCATGAAATTAAAAGACGCTTACTCCTTGGAAGAAAAGTTATGACCAACCTAGATAGTATATTCAAAAGCAGAGACATCACTTTGCCGACTAAGGTCCGTCTNACTCCGGGAGATGGTGATGGACAGGGAGGCCTGGCATGCTGCGATTCATGGGGTCACAAAGAGTCGGACACGACTGAGAGACTGAACTGAACTGAACTGAACTGAAGTTGGTGAGCCTCGAAGAATAAGATGATGTTAAGTGAATGTGGGAAGATTCAACAGGTTCAAATGGACACCTTATAAGATCCAGAGTTTAAAAGCTCAAAGCCAACAATAAGCAGTGCTAAGAACCATGGTTACTAAACTGTGATCCAGGGATCTTTGCTTGTTACTTGATGTGAACTTTCCTAAACGAAAATTTTTGGTTATATTGATGAGATGACAATACATCTTCATAGAATCAGAAAGTACATTGGTGGGGGCCAGAGGTTTGGGGTAGAGGGCATGGGGAGAGGCAATGGGGAACTAGTGTTTAATGGGGACAGCGTTTCAGTTTAGGAAGGTTAAAAATTCAGGAGATGGATTTTGGTGAGATTTGTACAGCAATATGAATGTACTTAGTAGGCACTGAACTGTACAGCTAAATATGGTTAAAATAGTGTGTTTTACACTATGTGATGTTTACCACAATAAACAAACAAAAAAAGCTGTGCAGGAAGCTTGCCCTTGATTTGGGGTAGAGACCGTAGTCCTTGTGGCTCAGATGGTAAAGAATCTACCTTCAAGTCGGGAGACCCAGGTTTGATCCCTGGGTTGGGAAGAGCCCTTGGAGAATGGAATGGCAATCCACTCCAGTATTCTTGCCTGGAAAATTCCATGGACAGAGGAGCCTGGTGGGCTAGAGTTCATGGGGTCACAAAGAGTTGGACACAACTAACATTTTCACTTTTCACTTTTCACTGTAGTACTAGCTATACTGCACAATGTGTGATAATGAAAAGTAGAAGTTTTCTAGGCCTAATATACTATTATATGTATAGAATATCAATTCTAGTGTTAATAAAGATAATACCAGAAAACATAATAGGTTTGCAGAAGAGGAGAACTCGGCACAATATACGAATTTTCTTATTAAAGATCTAAACGTAAGACCAGAAACTATAAAACTCCTAGAGGAGAACATAGGCAAAACACTCTCCGACATACATCAGAGCAGGATCCTCTATGACCCACCTCCCAGAATATTGGAAATAAAAGCAAAAATAAACAAATGGGACATAATTAAACTTAAAAGCTTCTGCACAACAAAGGAAACTATAATCAAGGTGAAAAGACAGCTTTCGGAATGGGAGAAAATAATACCAAATGAAGCAACTGACAAACAACTAATCTCAAAAATATACAAGCAACTCCTGTAGCTCAATTCCAGAAAATAAACGACCCAATCAAAAAATAGGCCAAAGAACTAAATAGACATTTCTCCAAAGAAGACATATGGATGACTAACAAACACATGAAAAGATGCTCAACATCAGTCATTATCAGAGAAATGCTAATCAAGACCACAATGAGGTACCATTTCACACCAGTTAGAATGGCTGCGATCCAAAAGTCTACAAGCAATAAATGCTGGAGAGGGTGTGGAGAAAAGGTAACCCTCTTACACTGTGGGTGGGAATGAAAACTAGTACAGCACTATGGAGAACAGTGTGAAGATTCCTTAAAAAACTGCAAATAGAACTGCCTTATGACCCAGCAATCCCACTGCTGGGCATACACACGGAGGAAACCAGAATAGAAAGAGACACATGTACCCCAATGTTCATCACAGCACTGTTTATAATAGCCAGGACATGGAAGCAACCTAGATGTCTATCAGCAGACAAATGGATAAGAAAGCTGTGGTACATATACACAATGGAGTATTACTCAGCCATCAGAAAGAATACATTTGAATTAGTTCTAATGAGGTGGATGAAACTGGAGCCGATTATACAGAGTGAAGTAAGCCAGAAAGAAAAACACCAATACAGTATACTAACACATATATATGGAATTTAGAAAGATTGTAATGATAACCCTGTATGCAAGACAGCAAAAGAGATGTAGATGTACAGAACAGACTTTTGGACTCGGTGGGAGAGGGAGAGGGTGGGATGATTTGGGAGAATGGCGTTGAAACATGTATAATATCATGTAAGAAATGAAACGCCAGTCTAGATTCGATGCAGGATACAGGATGCTGGGGGCTGGTGCACTGGGATGACCCAGAGGGATGGTATGGGCAGGGAGGTGGGAGGGGGGTTCAGGAGTGGGAACTTATGTACACCCGTGGCAGATTCATGTTGATGTATGGCAAAACCAATACAGTATTGTAAAGTAAAAAAAAAAAAAAAAGATAATTTTTAAACATCAAAATTAACTGCAGATAAAGATTGTTCATTCACTTTTGGAAAATGTCATTTATGTTTCTCTCATGAGTCATCCAAGACTGTAGTGGTTAGGACAAAGAGTTTTGGAGTCAAAATTTTCAGATTTGAGTCAGAATCATATAATCTGTGTCTCTCTCTAAGTTTTGCTCTTCTTATCTATAAAATAGTGACAAAAGTACCTATCATTCATTGTAAACACCCCATAAGTAATAACTATTACTATTACAGACTATGTAGATTTTATTTGATGTATCTATTTTTTAAAGAATTTTATTTTATATTGGAGTACAGTTGATTAACAATGATTTGCTAGGTATAATTTTTCTTTAAGCAGGGAAAAAATGGATCTTAAGAAATGAATCTTTTGAGATCTTAAGAAATGTTTTAAGAATTTATAAGTTGACAGTCTTCTCAGCTTAAAGTTTAGTAAAGATTGGTATCTGCCTTGCTTTTCTTACATTCTCTTACATTAAATAGCTTGCATATTGTGCAATTGATATATTGATATATACAAACCCATCATAGGTCAGGGTTAGTCCGGCGACTGATTTGTTTTCACAGATTAGTGCAAAATTTAGTAGATGAAATAGGAAGGACATCAAATGGGTACACAGTGAAAATTTGGCAATTCCAACCAAGGTAAACTTGAACTTTTTAACAATAAATCCTCCTGTGAACATTCCAGCTGCCAAAGATGGTATGGTTATGAATCCTAGAAGAGAATAAAAATGTAATTATGTAATTATATAAATATGGTTATCCCAAATGTCTTTATGTCTGAAATGCTATCTATCAACCAAATTAATCCAATCTTATTATTTCTTAAACAGAAGACTGACAGTCTAGGATGAAGGTAGAGGACTAGTGTACCATGTGGAAGAGACAAAAATAATTTCTCCCTGCCAATGCTAAAGGTTTAGCTTCCCAGTAGCAAAAGTCAGTGACTGAGAATATTTGTATATCTGAACACATTGTTTCTATAAGGTACTTTTTGTTCTCTCCCTAGAAAACTACAACAAAATATCATCTTTCTGACTCTGAGACTTTTTATCCTATCACCTAAATCCTATATATTTCTTTAAAATGAGGATTTCCTATCCTTAAAAACTTACTATAAATTTTCCCAGTACTTCAGATTTGAATACTGAAATTAATATCTCTTCTTTATTCGTTTAAACACACGTATGCCCTGAGGTGATAAACAGGCCTGTATGTGGTGTCATGAATAATTGATTCCCCTTATAACTTTCATTTCATAGTCCTGCAAGATTTGTTAAAGATGAAGATTATTTTAACAAAAAAATTAGGCTGAGAACCTTATTAAGATTTAAATTTATAGTTTTAAGTTATCCAAAATCACTGCAGATGGTGATTGCAGCCATGAAATTAAAAGACACTTACTCCTTGGAAGGAAAGTTATGACCAACCTAGACAGTATATTAAAAAGCAGAGACATTAGTTTGCCAACAAAGGTCTGTGTAGTCAAGGCTATGGTTTTTCCTGTGGTCATGTATGGATGTGAGAGTTGGACTGTGAAGAAAGCTGAATACTGAAGAATTGATGCTTTTGAACTGTGGTGTTGCAGAAGACTCTTGAGAGTCCCTTGGACTGCAAGGAGATCCAACCAGTCCATTCTAAAGGAGATCAGTCCCGGGGTTCATTGGAAGGACTGATGTTGAAGCTGAAACTCCAATACTTTCGCCAGCTGATGCAAAGAGCTGACTCATTTGAAAAGACCCTGATGCTGGGAAAGATTGAGGGCAGGAGGAGAAGCGGATGACAGAGGATGAGATGATTGGATGGCATCACTGACTCGATGGACATGAGTTTGGGTGAACTCTTGGAGTTGGTGATGGACAGGGAGGCCTGGCGTACTGTGGTTCATGGGGTCACAAAGAGTCGGACACGACTGAGTGACTGAACTGAACTGAATTGAAGTTCAATAAGAACATCGTACACAATTATTATTTTCTTGTTTACTTATGACCTGTTTATATACCTCTTGATAAATATAACTTTGTTGTTGCTACTAAGTCGCTTCAGTCGTGTCCGACTCTGTGCGATCCCATAGACAGCAGCCCACCAGGCTCCCCCATCCCTGGGATTCTTCAGGCAAGAACACTTGAGTGGGTTGCCATTACCTTTTCCAAAATATAGCTTTAACTTATAAAATGTTAAGTTTCTACAAAGAGCTGGGCTCTATACTGGGCATTCTACTGCTCTTTAGAATCTTATATTGGGGGTGTTGCTCTTTTAGTCACTAAGCCGTGTCCTACTCTTACAGCCCCATGAACTGTAGCTCACCAGGCTCCTCTGGGATTTTCCAAGCAAGAATGTAGGAGTGGATTGCCATTTCCTTCTCCAGGGGATCTTCCTGAACCAGGGTTGGAACCTGTGTCTCCTGCATTGGCAAGTGGATTCTTTATTGCTGAGACACCAGCAAAGACTATATTGTGGGTAGGGAAAGAATAATATGAGGAAACCTTTCCTTCATAAGCAAGCCTTCATGTATCATTGGAAATAGATACTATAGCTCTCCACCCCACAAAAAACCTCTCTAAAATATGATAATTCTGTTTTGAATTATGTAGATATCAATGATGTGTTTACATTGATTTTTCTTTTGGAAACAACACTGCCCTATTTTTTTTTATAAGTATTTGGATCCTAATTCAAAGTTCATGAATGATGGGAGTGTAACAGTTACATTAGGAAAGGATTTGCCTCATGATCTCAGCACTAGATTGTAAGATCCAGTTATACAGATATTGTAGCCACATGTATATTCACATTCACATGTCATTTTTCCTTCAGGAATTCACTTTCTCCAAAATTACTTGAAGGCTTCCCTGGTGGCTCAGTGGTAAAGCATCCACCTGCCAGTGTAGGAGATAGAGGCTCAGTCCCTGGCCCAGGAAAATTCCACATGTCATGGAACAACTACGATTGCCAACATCTGCTTGATCATGGAAAAAGGAAGAGAGTTTCAGAAAAACACCTACTTCTGCTTTACGGACTATGCCAAAGCCTTTGACTGTGTGGATCCTGGGAATACCAGACCACCTGACCTGCCTCTTGAGAAACCTATATGCAGGTCAGGTTGCAACAGTTAGAACTGGACATGGAACAACAGACTGGTTCCAAATAGGAAAAGGAGTACGTCAAGACTATATTGTCACCCTGCTTATTTAACTTATANTAAAGCCTCCCTCCCGCCCCCACCCCACCCCTCTATGTCACCACAGAGCTCCAAGCTGGGCTCCCTGTGTGAAGCAGCCTCCCGCTGCCATCTGCTTTATACCCAGCAGCGTATATACGTCAGTGCTGCTCTCTCAGTTCATCCCACCCTCTCCTTCCCTCCCTGTGGCCACAAGTCCACTCTCAGCATCTGCATTTCTATTCTTGCCTTGCAGATAGGCTCATCAGAACAGATTTTTTTTTTCTAGATTCCACACATGTGCATTAATATACAATATTTGTTTTTCTCGAGAAAGTCTCACCTTTAATGCTGAGGAGTCAAGAAATAATGTCTAAAGTTGACACATGAAGAAATAGAAGTATTATATATGGATATTTCTGCTTTATTGACTGTGCCAAAGGCTTTGACTGTGTGGATCACAATAAACTGTGGAAAATTCTGAAAGAGATGGGAATACCAGACCACCTGACCTGCCTCTTGAGAAATCTGTATGCAGGTCAGGAAGCAACAGTTACAACTGGACGTGGAACAACAGGTTGGTTCCAAATAGGAAAAGGAGTATGTCAAGTCTGTATATTGTCACCCTGCTTATTGAACTTCTATGCAGAGTACATCATGAGAAACACTGGACTGGAAGAAACACAAGCTGGAATCAAGATTGCCAGGAGAACTATCAATAACCTCAGATATGCACATGATACCATCCTTATGGCAGAAAGTGAAGAGGAACTAAAAAGCCTCTTGATGAAAGTGAAAGAGGAGAGTGAAAACATTGGCTTAAAGCTCAGCATTCAGAAAACTAAGATCATGGCATCTGGTCCCATCACTTCATGGGAAAGAGATGGGGAAACAGTGGAAACAGTGTCAGACTTTATTTTTGGGGGCTCCAAAATCACTGCAGATGGTGATTGCAGTCATGAAATTAAAAAACTCTTACTCCTTGGAAGGAAAGTTATGATCAACCTAGATAGCATATTGAAAAGCAGAGACATTACTTTGTCAACAAATGTCCATCCAGTCAAGGCTACGGTTTTTCCAGTAGTCATGTATGGATGTGAGAGTTGGACTGTGAAGAAAGCTGAGAGCTGAAGAATTGATGCTTTTGAACTGTGGTGTTGGAGAAGACTCTTGAGAGTCCCTTGGACTGCAAGGAGATCCAACCAGTCCATTCTGAAGGAGATCAGTCCTGGGTGTTCACTGGAAGGACTGACGCTAAAGCTGAAACTCCAATACTCTGGCCACCTCATGTGAAGAGTTGACTCATTGGAAAAGACTCTGATGCTGGGAGGGATTGTGGGCAGGAGGAGAAGGGGACGACAGAGAATGAGATGGCTGGATGGCATCACCAACTTGATGGACGTGAGTTTGAGTGAACTCCGGGAGTTGGTAATGGACAGGGAGGCCTGACATGCTATGATTCATGGAGTCACAAAGAGTTGGACACGACTGAGTGACTGAACTGAACTGACCCCACAACAATTGAGCCTGTGCTCTAGAGCCCAGGAACCACAGCTACTGAGCCTGTCTGCTGCAACTACTGAAGCCTGCACTCCACAGAGCCTGTGCTCCACAACAAGAGAAGTCACCACAATGAGAAGCCCACACACTGCAGTGAAGAGTAGCCCCTGCTCACCACAACTAGAGAAAGTCCTTGCAACAGTGACCCAGCACAGCCAATAAATAAAGGAATAATATTATAAAAAATAACATGAGATGCAACTTCAAAGGCAGAACAATGGTAACATCACAAAATGGATGGGTCTGATAAAAATCTGAAAAAAAGAAAACTATGTTTAATAAAACAGGAAATTGCCTTCACAACAAAATATAACTTGGAACTCATTTACTTGGGGGTTTGTCATTTATAAAGCAAACATAAACAATGGGTCTTACCAAGCAAAATGCTCGTCTCAGATGCTGAATTGCCATACTGCTGCTCTACGTATTTGAACACATAAGTAACAGAACCAATATGGCTGCTGGCTTGTAGCAGTGTCAAAAATAATGTTAAAACATACAAGGGATTGGTAAGGATGCTTTTCAAGGACCGGAGGAAACCTATAAAAACATCAAAGAAAGAAAATATAATGCAGCTTAAATATACATTAATATCTTAATCTGGTAAATATAATTTATATGACTTAAAATTCCATAAATATATAGCACAAAAAGTCAGAGTACTCTGCAATTCTACTGCCAGCAGTTTTCTTAAAATATATTACTTCCATTCTTCCCTTATGTACATTCATATTTTTATGAATAAACTAAATAAACTGAACTGTTTATTTTGTTCATTTTATTCCCAAATGGGATCAAGCATACATGCTGGTTTTTATAGCAACTTGCTTATTCACTTCATATTTGACTAATAGCACTCTACCATACAACTTCATACATGTTAGTTCATTTATTCATTTATTTAACAAATGTTTGGGTTTTGATTGGGTACCAGGTAATATGCTAGGCACTGAAGGAACAAAAGCTAATGAAATGTCTCTTATTCATTAGCATTTAATAGTATAATGATTATATTAATAATATAATTATTAAGTAGAAATTTACCTTAAAAATAGTATGAACCCAAAGCTCACAAAAGTAGAATACTAAGGTTCAAAAATAATAAAGTTTAATTTAGTACCAGGACTCAAAACTCTTTTTCTGGTATATAGTTTCTACCATAAAATACTGCCTCAATAATTCTGGCAGTATTAGCAATCACCTTTATTAAAGAGATATTGTGTCTCAAATGACATTTTGACAACAGTAGGCAAAAACCCATGCCTATAGACAGGAGTGTAACAAATCCATAATTTCTGTACCTAGCAAGAATTATGTGATTTCTGTCTATGATCACCAGGTTAACCAGCAGCAATGGGAGGTAAAGTGAAAAGAACTACCTAGAAAAACAGTGGGAAGTATCAAAGTCTAGCAAGATGGAACCAGATATCGTTCTTGAGAGATGGATGGTATGGACTTTGAGAGATCTTGTGCTGTAGAACTCTACAGGTTTCCATCAAACATTGTCAGAATCAAACCTTCTATCCAATGGTAATTAAGAAATAGCTTCATCTGCTTATGATAATAAGAAAAAGATTAGGGCAAAAGACATAGAAGAGGAAAGAAGAAGATGTATGGAAATATATAGCAGGAACAAATAATATTTAAAATTATTAGGTCAAAATGCTAAACTTTGCTCCATGGGACTCCCCAATCAGGAAGAACCATTGACTTGTGAGGCATTCTATGTGAGTTGTGATATTTGATCAAAAGAAATAAAACATATAGGTTCACCAAATCATTGAATTTTTGAGGTGACTGAGAACTTGGACATCATTTGTACTTCTACATAATCATGATCCATTATGTAGCCTCAGTAACTGGATCAATACACAACTCAAGTGGCATTAAGCTGATTATTTCAGAAAGAAATTGTTCCATTTTTGGTTGACTCTCTATGCTTACAAATTGTTTCTTTAATGAACTGAAAGTTTTATTTCTTTCTAATCAATTAGTCTTATTTCTGTTCAGATTAGATATATAATTTTTCTGACTAAAACTTCTTAGTTATTTCACCTGTTCCTAGTAGCACATATGAAAGACCTCTTTGCTATCTTATATTGGTCATTATCTTGCAAACACAGTTGATAATATAGATGATGTTAACAATTGTTCTAATTTTGTATTTTCATTATCCTCTCCATTCTTTCTGGGCTTACAGTCAACCGT
>SJYQ01096289.1:66127-97124 GCA_006410935.1 Redunca redunca
CTTTAAAGGTTTAAATAATCAACTACTTTTAATGGATTCAATTTGCTACAGTATAAAAATAGCATAAATTGTATGAAAATTCAATGGGATGTTATTTTTATTGTGCATATTAATTTCAAAAACCTCTTCAGTGATGTGCTGGTAAATGTTTAACAACTGATTCTTGGGAGCACAATGCCTGATTTGAGTATTTCCCAATTTTGGTAGTAAGTGGTGGTAACTTCTCCCACTTGGCCAATTTCAAGTTACCAATGTAGTCGAAAAATTAAATCTCTCATGAGCTCATACAAGTAACACCACTGCTTTCAGATTAGAGTGATGGAGAGGAGAAAGTAACAATAAAAGGAGTAGGTGGAAGAACTAATGAGAGGGAGAACTTGGGCTACACTACCAACCTCTAATGTCACTTCAGCTTTAACTGGAAAGGTTGCCAAGGGCTCAGGGGTTGCTCTGCTTTGACTCTTACTGAGCCACCATTGCTGTGTGATCTGAAAACTGCACTGTTAACATCTCATTGTTTCAATCATCCTGCTCTGACTGCTGCTGGATCAATAACAGATTAGTGCTCCTAAATTGTTCTCTGTTAGTCTTTGGCAGCTTATGTTGGAAAGGAAAGTCACTATCCTCTACTATGGAGGATTCTTATTCGTATGACTGTCTCCAATACTCTTTGCTACTACTTGTTTCTACTTCATTTTTGAATATTTAGGTAAGCAACGTTTTCTATATAAGTACCAAGAAGACAATCTTATTCTAATTATCTAGAAAGAAACTTGATCTGATTTCCTTCTGCATACTCCATGTCTCCACCTAAGTATAAAGTTGCCCAATTTATAGGCACTCAGAATTCCTTATATAGGCACTATATGGCTATTGTCTATATTCTTCTTATTACAAGAAGAATTTAAATACTTGAAAAACAGAGGCAATATTCTATTATCAGGGCATAATATGATTCCTGGTACCATTTGTGAAGCAAAAGAAAGGAAGGAAGGGAGGGAAATAAAGAAGGGAAAAAAGGAAAAGAGAGAAAGGAAGGAAGGAAGCGAGAGAGAAAGCAAGAAAGAAAAAGAGAGAGAGTCTTTTTAACTCATAATTTGTACTATATAATACGGAAATGACTATATACTCTTTGGTTTACTAATAACAGATAGTTTTTTAACCTTTAACTGGTTTCTCCCTGCTAAAGACCACAGCCTAATCCTCTTCTCTACAGAGCTGATATGTGTTCAGAAAATATTATGAAGTTTTTTAGTAGGAATCTTAGAAGACTAATCCAGCCAAATTTAGTACAGAAGAACACTCACTTTAGATGATTTGAGTGTGACGTTATTTTTGAATATTCACCTCTCTCTTTCACTGGGATTAACAACTCCAAACTGACTATAAATGTGAAATACTTACCAGTTATAGTGTCAGTAACATTTTGCCCAGTCTTGGTCAAACTAGCCATTTGACTCTTTTCTTCATTTTTCATAGGCAAAGATATTGAGGATGCTGAAGCTTTTTTTTCTTTATTTGGTTTATCCAAAGTTTTGGGCAAGAAAAAGAATGGTATAGAAGAAATAATGGATATTAGTCCAGCCGCAAGGAAACCAAGCCACCAAGCACCAACCCAACGAGAGTCCTTAGGAGTTATTCTGATAGTGCCTAGAACAAAGAATTAGAAGAAGCCAGTCAAAAATCATTTTGAAGTGCAAGAATTTCTGGGAAATATTGGTAATAATTGCTGTACTTCATAGATGGAGAAAGTAAATGATGTTTCATCCATTCTGAGACAATGTTTTCTTTTTTTCACACATTTTCATTTTTGCAATAAGGGTAAGTCTAATGTTTAAAGACATCTTACAATTGCTCTTGTCTAAGAATCGGTCACAACACTGTTGTCATTGATGGAGACCGTGTGAACTTGGTGGCTTTTGTGTTGACATGACTGAACATCTGTCCTTATGGAACAATTAAAGCCTGCAAACTATTTAAGGGCCAACTTTGGAATTCCTTGGTGGCTCAGTGGAAAGAATCCAACTGCCAGTGCAGGAGACACAAGAGATGGCAGGTTCCATTCCTGGGTTGGGAAGATCCCCTGGAGTATAAAATGGCAGCCCACTCCAGTATTCCTACCTAGAAAATTTCATGGACACAGGAACTTGGTGGGCTGAAGTTTGTGGGATCACAGAGTTGGACATGACTGAGCATCACAATGATAGCAATATGGAAGGCATGAATCCTCACTGTCTGAAAACTTATATTGGCATCATCTTCTGAGGTCAAGAAATCGCCAGCAATGAAACTTATAGCAGTCTGCAAGAAATTCCCAGAGCTAATAGTAAGGTTTCCTCCCCCACTAGAACCTGCATTTCCAATTCTTTGACAGCACAGAGGATGATAATGGTGAAGGTATATACATACTGAAACTCTGAGTTCAAAATTGGAACTCAAAATTTTAGGGAAAATTTAACCATTTTATTTCAATAATATTTTCCCTTAAAGCTGTGTGAGTGATATGTATGTGCTATATTTGTGTGTGTTAGTCACTCAGCTGTGTCTGACTCTTTGTGATCCCACGGACTGTAGCCTGCCAGGCTGCTCTGTCCATGGAATTTTTCAGGCAACAATATCAGAGTGGGTTGCCTTCTCCAGGGGATCTTCCTGACCCAGGATTAAACCAAAAGA
This sequence comes from Redunca redunca, assembly GCA_006410935.1. Taxonomy (NCBI): domain Eukaryota; kingdom Metazoa; phylum Chordata; class Mammalia; order Artiodactyla; family Bovidae; genus Redunca; species Redunca redunca. The sequence continues at coordinate 68,801 of SJYQ01096289.1, forward strand.
CCCAAGTGTCTCTTGCATAGCAGGCAGATTCTTTACCTTCTGAGCACCAGGGAGGTCCATGTGCTATATCTAAACAAGTATAAATGAACTGTTTCAGTGAGTATAAAGTAAAAATTCTAATAAGGAAGTACCACACACACAAACACACCCTAGAAATCTGAAGCACAAGAATGGTGTTGTTACTCTTTGCTCTACAAGAAAAACTCTTTAACATCAGAAAACATTGAATTGATATAGAGAAGTAAACTATTCATTCTATTTATTGAAGTGGTTTTAAACTATGCATAGATTTGAGTTTAAAATTGATTTGCATGTTCATATTATTTCATAATCAGCAACTCTAGTAGACTTTAGAAATGATTGGTAAAATCAGAGACTCCATCTATATGCCAAGTACTTATTCATCATCTGTCAGAAATGTCACCTTGGTAACATTTTTTTTTTTGGTGCTCTATCCTTGGTCTACACAAAAGAACTAGAGATCATAACCTGTCTAGACACAGCCTTCTGAAGTGTTCTCCTTTGCTCACACACTATCATAAAAATTGGAAGATTCTACATGGAAGTCTGGATTTCTAGATTTTCTTAAAAATCAATCAGTAGATTTCATCAATGCTGGATCCTGATTTCTGCATGAAAAGGATAGGTTGAGCCTGAGTAATAAATTCATTTTCAAGTGTGTTCAGAGGGTGGTTCACCGCCACCAGTTCTTACAAGTTTAACCATCATACTTAACACTCTTTATTCACTTGTTATCTCGTTGGCTCCTTTGGCATTGGAGCTCGCCAATGTGTACTTCATATTGTGTTTACATCACACCCACGACTAAGAGAAGATGTAATTAAGTCTTGACATTCAGTGGTAGAAATGGGATTACCATGTATCTAAAACACTATGAGTAGTAATTTCTGACTATAGAAAAGAGGTTACAAAACTATAATTCCAAAGATTTTAATAACCATTCATTTCTAGGTTCCTGGTGGTAAAAACAATGATGAACTTGGAAGTGAATGAATAGAAACATAGAATATGATTCACACATCCAAAATAGAAGACATAACATATTCCATCAGGTCCATATTTTAGTTTTATATTAAAATACTTGCAAGACTGTGGTTATCATTGGACTGCTGTGAAGTCTACTCTATGTAGCCCTGGTGCAAATCTGATTTGAAAATCTGATTTGCTTATTTCCAGATGCTAATTACTTATTATATGTCAATGCAGACACTATATTGTTATGTTCTAAAAGAGATGGCATATCATTGTGATAAAGACTACAGTAAAGACCTGCTCTTGGTGATTAACAAGGGTGTTTAACTTTTGGTGCCAGTAGAACATGGTGAATTAAGGCTTTTCTGAAGAGGAGCCACATTTTAGAAGAGACTTTAAACTATGTAGATAGAGAAGGTTTCCTAAGAAATGCAGGTAAGTGACATCAGAGGGCCTACTGAGAGACCTGCAATTAATTTGCAACATTTTGGATGAAGTCATCTTAAGTTTCTTAAATTTTCTTATTTTGTGCTTAGCTGTAAAAGCCTGATTTAGATAGCTATGTGTGTGCTTAATTGTGTCAGACTCTGTGACCCCATGGACTGTAGGTCCCCAGGCTCCTCTGTCTATGGAGTTTTCCAGGCAAGAATACTGGAGAGGGTTGCCATTTCTTACTCCAAAGGATCTTCTTGACTCAAGGACTGAACCAGCATCTCTTGCATCTCCTGCACTGGCAGGCAGATTCCTTACTACTAGCACCACTTGATGTCGACAGGAGATGTATTTTATTTTTATTATAGATATTAACATATTTCCTGTTTGTAACTTTTGATGATTAGTCTGCAAAAAGCCACTGAAAGAATGAATTCACTTATTTGGAAGAATGCTGTCATGTACTTCAAAAGCATTATCATGTTACCTTGTTCTGAGAGTACTTACTCAGATCCACGTATCCAATATCCACATACATTTTAGAAAACTGAGATACCAGTACAAAGCCAATGATTGGACCAATCATTGTTACTGCAAGCAAATTACCTAAAAACATAAAACATTTTTATCAAATGCCAATAATACATGGTTCTTATTAAATTTTTAAAAGTAATACTACTTAATATATTTCTCCAAATAACTTTTCATTAAATAAAAGAATGAGTTGAGGAGCAGTGTTATTTCAAGTTACACCCAGGGAAAGTAACCATAAAATCTACTATTTTCTGTACATTACCTAAATACAAAGAAGAATGTCCTTCTTCAGCAAAATCATCGATGTAAGAAATCCCCAAGGGTCCAATAGGGGTTTCCCCAATTCCACGAAGCATATTACCCATGAGAACATATATCCACATATATGACCCAGAATCCTTTTCCCAACCTACATAGACAAGAAGATGCTTTATTTTAAACATTAATCTTAGCATTCCTATTAAAAACTCAACTAATGTAACTTTTTAATTATTCCATTTAAAGTGTTTTGTTCTTTTCTAATTATAAGAATGATTTATAGTCACATCACAGAATTTGACAATATAGAGAAACACAAAGAAAACAAGTAAAATGATCTGTAATCCCATCACACAGAGAGCCACTTCTGATGTTTGCTTATATCTGTCACATTTTTAGTGAACACAAAAATATGCATAATATGCTTTATGTTCTTATAGCAGGATTTTAATGACTGCATCATACTGTGCTGAATAAGTTTCATCATTTCTTTAATCAATCTCTTTCCTTGTTTGTTGTTTTTAGCTGCTGAGTCATGTCTGAGTCTTTTGCAACCCCATGGACTGTAGCCCACTAGGCTCTACTGTCATGGGATTTCCCAGGCAAGAGTAGTGGAGTTCCCTGGGATGCCATGATTATAATGATAAATAAATCCTTCTGTATATTCCTGATATTTCCTTTAAGATAAAGCAATAAAAGTACAATTGCTGATTTAAGCAGATATGCATATTTCTGTCCTTTACCATCTTAAAAATTAACCTCCAAAAGATTAATTTATACACTGTCTATAATATATAAAATGTGGCTTTCCCCTCTACCTCATTTCTTTTTATTTTTAACCTTTTCCTATCTAATAGGTAGCAAAATCTTTAACTAGTACTATAATAAAAGCGATTTGTGTTTTAGTAGGTAAATAATCTTTAATTTGTGTAATAATTTGCATTTTTCATAAAGAGTAAAATTACATTTAAATATATTCATGCCACATCCTCTTCTTTTACATTAGTTGCCTATTTTCTTTGCCAATTTCATATCGAAATATTTCTTTTTTCTTATTGCTTCTAGAAGCTCTTTATATATTAACAATGAATTTTGTCTTACATAGATGAAAATGTTTTTCCTGTTGTTTTTAATAAACTTTGCTATTAGATAATATAATAGTTTTTTATAGATGTAATATAGTTGTTAAATTTTAGAATATTTATTTGTGACAGTAATATTCAATAGTGTGAGTTCAATTCTTACCTTTTTCCACTACCTCCAATGATGTTCTGTTGGGTAACAAATTTTGGTTAATCGAACAAGTTGGTAAATTTGATGTTGAATTCTCTGATGGATTAAAAGTGGTGTCTTTAGAATACCTGTAACTGTAAGAACATCATTATATTTACTGAATAGTTTTACTTTTCCCAGAAATGCAGAGGAATTTTCCCCTTTAACTGTACCTTTCTCTTCTCCAAATTATCAGGATACTCTTTATCAGTTTCCCAGCCTATATGTTAGGAGAAGTGATAGGTAAAAGTAAAATAGAAGTGTTTGCTAAGAAATATCATGCAATACTCCCCAGGCAAGGTGGATTATCACATTACTGTCATCCTAAGAATTCTTATATTCTGGTCAATGCATGAAATATCTTGGTTTCAAGTTTTAAAAAAATTGCTAAGTGCATTTATTCATCCCTTTGAATTATCTTCAAAGATGGTTACAATCTAAACTTTCAAATTTAATTTACAATCATACTGATTCACCTGCACTTTCCATCAATAATTTACCTGAATTTCTTTCATGGACACACACACACACACACAGAGTCATATGCCTGACTCCTCAAAACTTAGTTTAAAAAGTTCTAGTCTATTTCAATTTGATAAGGAAGAACTTAATTAGAACAACAGAGATGGACCTAGAATAGGTACAAATGTTGTTATTTAAAAATACATGAATGGATGTAAAGGTATTGTGCTTAGTAAAATAAGTCAGGCAGAGAAAGACAAAGATTGTATGTTTTCACTTATATGTGGAACCTAAAAAAATAAAGAGAACATATATAACAAAACAGAAACAGACTCACAGATACAGAGAACAAATTAATGGTTACCAGTGGGAAGAGGATTGGGGGAAGAGAGAGTAAATAGCTTAAAGGGAGTAGAGGTACAAACAACTAGGTACAAAAAAATTAGATATTAAGATGTGATGTACAGCACAGGGAATATAGCCAGCATTTTATAAGTGGAGTATAATCTATAAAAATAATAAATCTCTATGTAATGCACCTATTACTATTATAATTCATCCATTATACTTCAATAAACAATATAAATTAAAAATACTGAGGTACCCTGTGAGTTCCAAGGGCAACCTACTGTATGCCAGGCATTATGTGCAACTCCAAATCACTAGCAATAAAACACACAAATTTTGTTATCAAAATATCTTACATCCTCTAAGATAAACATATATGATGAAAGATACAAAAATGTTAATATGTCAGGTCCCGAGTTGTTGTAAAGGAAAGAGAGATGATCAACTTTGCTTGGATATTGAGAAGGGTGTGGATTAAAGAAAACTTCACAGTGAGGATTCCATAAGCGATGAATTTTGAAGATAGAAAGGAGTTTAACAGGTAGACAAAGAAGGAAAAACACTCAAAGCTGTAGGAACACTATGAACAAAAGTATGACTTATTATGGCACATGTGGAAAACTCGAGACCTATAGTGCGGTCCTCAACCATGGGAAGCCGTGTACAATGAAACTGGGAAGACAGTCAAGGCCAAATCAATGAGTTATCTGTATATGCAAACGAACCTAGATATTAATTTGTAGGCAAGAGGCTTTCAATACTTTGACTATACCAACAGTGAGAAATATATACACACACACACATTTATAAAACCAAAAAGAAAGTTTCACAGAATAACTGTTTTCTTCTATTCTGTTCTGTTCTATTCTATTCTATCATATTAAAAAAATTGTTGGTCTCAATAATCTGAATTGATTTATTGATCGACAAGTTTTTCAGGATCTGAATTTTGAAAAACACTGCTCTAGGATATTGGGAGTTTTAAGTAGGAGTAAAATAATAAGATTTTTGTTTTTAAGATGAACACCGTAAGACTTCCTTGCTGGTCCAGTGGTTAAGATTCCAAGATCTCAATGCAGGGGGCCTGGGTTTGATCCTTGGTCAAGGAACTGGATTTCACATATTGCAACTAAAGATTCTGCATACTGCAATGAATATTAAAGATCTCATGTGCTGCAATAAGACCATTGCAGCCAAATAAATAATTTTTTAAAATAAAAATTACAAAAAGTAAAATGAATACTGTAGTATAGAATGTGAGTTACAATGAAGTTGGGATGGGATGCAGAAAGTCCAGGCCAGAGATGATGGGAAAGAAAAAAGCGACAACTTTGACATATAGGAGGTAGAAAAAGCAAGATTTGGTGACCACTGGTCATGTGTACTGAAACAAAGAATAAGTCTAAGATGAGATCCTTGACTTTGGTTTAAATCTCTCTGTGGATAAATGAATCACTGCTGAAAGAGTGAATATGAAAAATCTGAGCTGGTTTTGGCACAGAGATAAATTCAGTTCTGAATATATGGGTGGAAAATGTTTGTAGGATGTTAGGCTGGAGATACCCATGAGGTGGTTGATTACATAACTCTTGAGTATAAGATAAACTCACTGTACAGTGATAGTTGCATTTAATGCATGTACTTGACAGAAATCATGTAGAGTGTAAAGAGCAGAAGATTGGTAAGGGAACTTAGGCAAGACTGACCCTATGGCATCAAAAGCAGAAGGAAAGGGTGGGTATGATGGAGAAGCCAAAAGGAGGAAATAAATCAAGAGGGAATAAGATGATGGAAATAAGAAAGAACAGTACCAGGAAGAAGAAAGACCTTATGAAAATCAAATATAGTAATTAATAACAAAAAAGCATGGTTGTTGGCACTGATAATGAGCAAGTAATTTATATCTTTAGCAGAAACTGTTCATTGGCTCTCAGTATCCATTATTCTCCCCTTTCTTTGGTAACAGAATCTAGGATCTTTAGCTGGGAAATGTATGCCTGAAATAAAGTCTATTTTTTCCCAAGAACTTTATATCTAGATGTGAGCTGTAACAAAGTTCTGGCTAGCTTGAAGCCAGTAGAAGTGTTATGCTTCTGAAGATATTCCTTAAGCCTCAGCCTGTGTGAGTTCTGTTTCTTCTTCTTCCCTTCCTCTGTCCTGTTGTAAGGAACAACATTGCCACAACTTACACCATGAAGTCAAGGCCAGTCAAAGCCTAGGTTGGCTACATGAACTTTTTATGTAAAAAATAAGCTCCTACCTTATTTAAGCCATCACTATTTTTGATTTTCTGTCATCAATATCTGACTCTAATTAAAACTACACAGAGACTTAGGTAGAAGACTCAGATGGTAGTGGGAAAATCCATACTGCAGTGAGTTGAGTGGGGAAGTTGTGAGAAGCTTTTGGCAGGAAAGAGGTCTCTGCAGGAGGTCCCTTTGTCTCTTCACTTTAGCAAAACTACATTGTAACGAACTTTTAAATCAGGCACCCCATGTGCTACTCAATCTCTAGCCAAAGCACACCTTTCAAATGATTTGATCACACAATATCTTACCTAAACTGTCTATTCCTTCAGCAGATCAAAGAAGTAAAAATGAAGAAGTAATTAGTCAATCAATCAATCAATTAAGTAATCATCTATTAAGTAATTAATAGATGACCAGAGCTTTCCTAGCTTTCCCTTCTGTGAACAAACTGTGAACAATGTAGCATCTAAAGAAAGATCACAAGAGGTTGACAAGCCTGCCCACTGTGGGGCATGGTAAAGACTTTGACACTCTTTCTCAATGATTAACAGATCTCTCCTCTTTTCCCTTCAAAAACTTTTATGGCTAAACAGAATCATGGGAATTGATTTTGGGGAGATAGGAGTCCATCTTTTCCCCAGATTGTTGACATTCTGATTGAAAGCAAAGTTTCCTTTCTAACGACAATCGTCTCTCAGGTATTAATTTTTGAGTGGTGAGCAGTTGGACCTGCGGTCAGTAAATAGTCTTATTAAATAGTATCAAAATCTTGTAGGCAAAGACATAAAATCTATATTATAGTAAAAAGTTACAAAAAGCTTATTTATTTTCTATGAAACTGCACCTGATTTATTGCTATTCCTATTTTAATATCAATGAGAGCCACGGTAGATAAAACAATGAGTTAATTATTACATAGAAAATATAATCCATTTTTATACACCCTTAGTGGACATTCTTTTTAAGGGGAATACTTATTTAAAAATAAAAAAATAAAATTCTATGATTAATTTACAAGGAAATGATCATTGATAGCATAGAGCCACTTACTATCCCATGAAGAAATGTGGTAAAGCAGTCAAAATACTTCCAGTTCCCATAACAATGCAACCAATTCCAATTAGCTTTGGTCTGTGTAATTTGGCTCCAAAGTAACTCACAAATACAATCACAAGCAAATTTCCTACAAAGAGAACAAAATTACTTTTTATGATTCATTATAGCAAACAGTAACTGAGTCCACATTTGTGTCCAAGAGAATAGAAAGCCCAGAATGGATACAAATAAAGCATAAGACATAGGATGTGTATGCTAAGTTGCTTCGGTCATGTTGGTCTGTTTGCGATGCTATGAATTGTAGCCCACCAGGCTCTTGTCTCAATGGGATTCTCCAGGCAAGAATATTGGAGTGGGTTGCCATGCCCTCTTCCAGGGATCAAAACTGCATTTCTTAGGTCTCCTATATTGCCAGGTGAATTCTTTACTACTAGCACCACCTGGGAAGCCCATAAGATGTGGTACCTTTCCTCAAAGATCCGGTAATCTAATTAGGATAAAACTCATTTACCTTAGGCTGCTCACTATACAGTTGTATGGTATTAATAATAAATAGACTTGACTTTAGATAAGAGTTAAAGGACTTGAATTATGATATGAGTGAAGCAAAATTTTATGAAGAATTTGGAGTTGAGTCAGTTGTATTGGAATGGAGAAAAATGGACAAACTTACTTGAGGAAAGATATTTACTCAATGCATTTTTCATTCACTTTTAGCATTCTTTAAATTCCTATTAAGTACCTTCCATGGTCCTAGAAGCCAGAAGTATAAGAAAAGAATAAACACTGTATGGTATCTGCTCCAGAAGAATGTACATACCATTGACAAGAGTATATAAATGAACAGAGGGTTCAGTCCCTGGTTGAGGAATTGGGATCTCACATAGATCATGGCATGGCCAAAGAAAAAGAGCATACTTGTAAAAAATGTATGTAATTTATACAACAGACATAAATTTTGAGTCCTTTCAAATCATTAAAAAGTGGGGAAAAAAGGAAAATGGGCAAAGGCATTCAGCAACCAGTTCATAAAATAAGAGAAATAATTCAATTTCTCAATAATTCAATTGCTCAGTAATTATATAAAATCTCATGAGTATTGGAAAAATACAAATCAAAATGAAGACAACAAAGCAATATACTCAATGTTCTTAAAAACAAACAAACAAACAAACAATTTTAACTCTCAGTTCTATATCTTGTTAAAGAGTCTGCCCATTTTCCTTTTCCCCCACTTTTTAATGGTTTGAAGGGACTCAAAGTTTATGTCTGTTTTATAGACCACATTTTTTTTTTTACAAGTATGCTCTTTTTCTTTGGCCATGCCATACTCTGTCAGGGGATGTTCAACTTTAAGGGATTCAGTATGTTGTTTTCTTCCTTTGTGTGCTATTTCTCAAGGATTCTCTGTTCCTTATCAATTCCTGGATAACAGGAACCAGCAGAGCTGCACGCAGTTCTCAGGACTGAGATAATGGGAAAGAGCATCTGCTTGGATTCCCTTCAGTGACTCCCTTCAGTGACCTTTTAGGACTATCCATTTTGTCGCAACTGGTGGAATTTCATTCTTTTTAATGGCTGAGTAACCATTTTATTGCAGATATGTAAGCATGTGTTTCTGCAAATAAAGTACCCTTGTTTCACTTGAGACTTGTGTCCCCTGCGTCCTTCTTCTCGTCCACTCCAGTCCTCAGGTCCCAGTCTACAAAGATCATGACAATTGGTGCCTGAACAGGGACCTGGTGAACGCCCTTGGCAAGTGGACGGAATGACTGTTAGGACCTACGGAGGTTAGTAATTGAGGGGTTATGGGACAAACGGTTGGAAAGCCCCACCACTTTTCTGCTTTACTTCAACATTTATTTAAGGTTCAAGGACTTTTGGTTTCACGTCAACAGATAGAGAGGCTTGTCTCCAAACTGGTTGTATATAATCTCTGGTTCCCTGATGAAGACAGTTTCGATTTAAAAATTTGGAACTGGGTTAAAAAAAAAATGTTGAATGAGCCACAAGACTGGGAGAAAATATTCCAGTAGATTTCTGGCCCTTGTCAGCCCTTATTAAAAGTCATGATCTTGCCATTTCAAGACAATTCTAGCCCCCCCGCCCCCAATATTCGTCAACAAGCAGAACGCTCATTATACGAATATAAATTAGATGATGAGACGACAAAAGGCCCAATTAGAACAACATAAAATGTTTCAGAACTTTCCCACCATCCCTGCTCCGACTGTCCCAAGCGCTCCTCCTCTTGTAACAGGCATGAAACAGAAGGTCCCCTCGATTCGAGGACAAGATGAATCTGATGATGATTCTACTGATGCTCTCTTTGACACTAAAGTCAACAATACTGTTTTTAATGACAATGATAAGCCCCTAACACACACTCATATTTATGAAAACAGATGATCTGCTCATTCTCCTTCACGATGATGACTTTCTGATTTACTGGCTTTGCAATCTCGAGTCTATGAGGCTGATGATCTTTTTGCCTTTCCTGTGTTAAAAAACGTTAATGCTCAAAGACAACTAATATCTCAATACGGAGACATTGATTTTTCTCACATGCAACAAATGAAAAAGGCTGTAACTATATATGGCCCTCATTTGCTTTTTACTAAAAAACTTCTAAATGCTATGACATCTTCTATTAAAATTTTTATTCCTTATGATTGACAAATTTTGATAAAAGCTTTTCTTAAACCTAAAAAATATCTTCAATAGATAATGTGGTTTCATGATGTGGCCCAAGATTGTGTCAATTCTAATGCTCAAGCTGGCACTCCCCCAAACCAAATTACTTTAAAAATGTTAACCCGTATGGGACAATTTGATTAAGTGGAAGCTCAGATACAATGCCCTCCTTTGTTACATGAACAATGAAAGAAGTTGCCCTTAAAGCTTGAGATCAAATTACTCCTCAAAGAGAACCTAAAGTTAGCTACACAAAGATATTACAAGGGCCTAATGAAGCCTATGCTGATTTTTTAGCTAGACTGAGAGTTGCTATCTCCCAGAAGTGTCCAAGAGGAAGCCAAAGTGCAAATAGAAAAGCTGCTTACATATGAAAATGCAAATCAGAAATGTCAGAGAGCCATCGCTCCAATTCATGAGATGAGAAATGTTATTGATTATTTAAAGGCTTATTGCAACTTAGGATCAAAAACTCAAAAAATGCAAATATTAGCTGAAACAATGACTGCTACCTTTAAAAAGAAAAATGAAAGGTGTTTTGCTTGTGGGGATAAGAGCCATTTAAAAAAGGATTACCCTAACACACACACACACACACACACACACACACACACACACACACAATTAAAATTATTAAAAAACCTCCAGGAGTCTGCTCTCATTGTCATAAGGAGGTACATTGGGCTAAAAACTGTTGATCTAAATACGATATTGAAAAAAAAATCCCATTTCAAAAAACTCAAAGATGGGGACTCCCCGGGTCCCCATCAACAAAAACCAGGGACAAACTCCGTCTTTTCCCTCAAACCCTCAACAACTGACACTACTACCATCGATATACCAGCCCTAAACAATTTTCTTCTTTTTCTTCAAGCGGTCCCTTCTAGAATACCTACAGGACTTTATGGACCCCAACCCCCACAAACCTTCAGCCTTATATGTGGCCAATCTAGTCTGACTTCTAAAGAAATTACTGTTTACCCTGAAATAATTGATTCAGATTATAAGGAAAAAAATCAAAGTATGATGTCATCTCAGACACTGTGACAATTCAAAAAGGGGGACGAAATTGCCCAATTACTTCTTTTACCTTACATTTCTATTAACTCCTCTAATGATATATAGACAGATGGATTTGGTAATGCAGATCAAAAACAATCCTTATAGACATCAATAGTATCTAAATATGCATGACCAAATATAAATATCAAAATTAATGACAAAATATTTTCTGGTCTTCTTGATACTGGATCCAATATTAACATTATTTCCAAACATTTATGGCCCAAATCTTGGCCTATAAAGAGAATTTCTTGCCAAGTTGCAGGAGTTTCTCAAACCAAAGTACAAGAGGTTTATCAAAATGTACAAATATATCCATGTGAGGGACCAGAAGGCCAGCCTATATTACAACCTTATGTGATAGATGCACCCCTTAATTTAATATAAAGACGTTTACTTATACAATGACAAACTCAAATATATATTCCACATTTTCCCTAGGGGCCACTTCTCATTTAACAAACAATACAATTATTAAAATAACTTAGAAAAATGATGAGCCTATTTAGACAGAGCAATGGCCCCTTACAAAAGAGAAATTAGAGGCTACAAAGAAACTTATAAATACACAAGTGAAATCAAAACATATTGAGAAATCTTGTTCCCCTTGGAATTCTCCCACCATGTGTCAATATTATGTAACCAAAGCCCTTAAACCTATGAGAAAACAATTTCCTAACTGTCTTGTTATTCATTATATAGATAATATATTGTTTTCAGCTCCATCTGTTTTAGAAACTCAACAATATTTGACATAACTCAACAATGCTTAAAAGCTTCTGGATTAATCATTGCCCCTAAAAAGATTCAAACATCTATACCTTACTATTACTTAATATTTGTTGTTAATAGACAATGTATTACTCTCCAGCTAACACAGATTCATATTAATAAATTATCAATGAATGATTTTCAAAGACTTTTAGGTGATATAAATTGGATTAGACTCCCTTTAGACATTGCAAATTATCAACTGACTAATTTATTTAACACTTTAAAAAGAGATCCCAATTTAAATAGCCCTCATTCACTTTCACAAGAGATACAAGAAGAACTCTATTTAAAATAAAATAAATTGCAAAAGCAATTTCTTACTTGTATTAGACTTGATTTACCTCTAGAGTTATTTATACTCCCCTCTCTCCATTCTCCCACAGGACTTCTTACCCAACAAAAATACTCAATAGAATGGATTTATACCCATTTTAGAGGGACAAAGTCACTTACACCCTATCTTGATTTGATCACTCTAATCATTATCAATAAAAAAAATAGAGCTAGGACTCTAATTGGCTCCAATCCTCATAAAATTGTAGTATCTATTAATAAATCTCAATTGGAGAACACATTACAAACTTCTATCAATTTCCAAATAGCCTTTCTGAAATATTTTGGAAAATTTTCATTTTATTATCCTTCTAACAAACTTTAAAATTTCTTCAAAAATACTGAATTTATTATCTCTCACATTGTCACATCACAACCTATACCTCAAACTGATGGTTTCTATATAGATGGGACTAAAAACACCAAAGCCTCATTCTGATCTCTCAAAAAATATAAAGTCTTTTGTACTAAATTTCACTCTGCTCAACAAAACGAAGTATATGCTCTCATTCAGGTTGCTCACCTACATTCTTATCCTATTAATATAGTTTCTGACTCCTTATATTCAGTTTTTGTATTAAAAAAAAAAAAACTTCTACCATAAATTCTAATCAATCTATTATCCAACAACTTTTTCTTAATCTACAGTCTATTGTTAAAAACCACACTTCCCCCGTTTATATTACCCATATTCGAACACATTCTTGTCTTCCTGGCCCAATGGCTCATGACAATAAATAAACTGATAAGCTTGTCTCTTTTGCTACTCCTGAAGAGCAACATGCTCTATTACACAATAATGCTGGCTCATTACATCAAATTTAGACAATTCCATACTGATATGCTAAAAAAATCATTAATAATTTCTCTACTTGTAGCCCCCTACATCTTTGACCCATTACACAAGATATCAATCCTTGAGGATTACAACCCAATAAACTATGAAAAATGGATGTAACTCATTGGCTTTAACTTTCTCCTCTTCCTTCTTACATGTCTCACTCGATACAAATTCTTCTTTTGTATGGGCCACACTTCTCCGAGGTGAAACTACATGATATGTTATAACCCACCTTTTAGCTTGGTTTACAGTAGTGAGAACACCTAGTTCTATAAAAAGAGACACTGGCCCTACCTGTATTTCTAGACAATTCAAACGATTTTTACATTCATTCTCTATTAAACATATTACAGACATTCCTTATAATTCACAAACACAGGGCATAATTAAATGAGCACATCATACACTGAAACTACAGATAAAAAAATTTAAAAAGGGGGAATACACAGGAACACTTCTATCTTCCTTATCCAGAGCAGACTTTACTAGATTCCAACACAATATATTCTTTAACCCTATAACTATTGTTAATACAACTTTATTTGTTTTAAATTTTTTAAACTTACTGCAAGGAGATATTTTGACAAAAGCAGAAAAATATTTCGAGGCATTGAAGGATACCTCCCTTCCTCTGCCCATTTGGTATCAAGACAGGTTGACTAAACAATGAAAATCTGGAAAATTAATATCACAGGGGAAAGGGTATGCTTATATTTCTCCAGATATATCCAATGAAATCAGTTGGTTCCCTCTTTGGAAGATCTGCCCTAGGGGAGCCACCGGTGTTCAAGATAGAGAAGAAATGGAAAAATCCCCAGGAGGAGGGATTCCAGTACAAGCTATGGTGGCTTTAAAAATTTTCCGAGAAACGCTGCACTCGACGTCATCAACCTTATGATCTCCATACTTGGGGACAGATAAAAACCCTTCAATCAAGATGAAAATCTGGTTTCTCAACAGGGGATGCCTTGGAATCCTGAAAATATTTTTGTTGCTATGCTTGTTTTGCTTGCTTTTGCATCCCCCACTCAGGCTGACTTGATTAATCACACTTATTGGGCTTATATACCTAACTCCCCTTATTACAGGTTGTAAAATGGACAGATATAGGACCAATCATATCCACTAATGACTCAGTACATATGCCTCTTCCTTGGAGCTTGGAGGGGCCCTCTCATCCTGAGGAAGAAGGAAGACTAATTAACATTTCTCTAGGCTATGAAATCCTTCCTTTATGGATGGGCCCAGCAAAATTATGTATTAATGTTAATTGACAAATGTGGCCTTTCCTCCTGCCTCCAAAAAATAACTTCCACACATTGCTTGGACTGTTCACTGCCCTGTCCTTTTATGAGAACCATGTCAATACTACCAAAACTCTAGGAAAAGGACAAAAATTGGAATGTAAGGGGTTTACTTACAAGGACTTTAAATATACTCCTGTTTATTGGGATAGATGTCAAGCTAAATCAGGGAAATTAATGTTTATGGCCAATTACACCAATGTTGATTGGGGACCCCATGGTATGTGGCTATCTGGCTGCTCAGATGATATTAATAGTACTATGTGTGATTATGTTACTCAAGTAACATGGAAGATTACCAACAGTTCAATGGAACACTTCCATGACAAAGGACTCTTTGGCTGGCTTGATGGCGGAATGGCACCTCCTTGTCCTCAAATCATCCTCAGTAAACGGATTGGGCTTGAACAATGAGACATCGGGAAACTTGCTGCAAGTACTGGAAAACTTGGACTGGATATTTCACAGGGACCAATCACAGTCATAGTAACTACTCCTTCCATTATAATCATTCATATTTTATACAAGCTTGTGTTCCCTTTCCTTTTGTTATAGCCATAGGAAACTTACAATTTAATAAGACTTTACGTTCTGTGACTTGTATAGATCGCAAATTGTACACTTGTCTTAATTCCTCTGTTTTTCTAAAAGACAAATCCCTTTTGATTCTTCGATCTCAACATAGTCTGTGGTTGCCAGCAGATCTCCAACAACCCTGGAAAGAGGGTCCCATGGCAGGACTTGCCTCCTGGTTACTCACTAAATTACTCTGATGATCTAAGCGATTCATTGGATGGTAAATTCTTGGCATTTTGGGATTATTAGCCATTTGCACCACTGCTACTATTTCAGATATTGCTTTACAAACTTCAATTCAAACACAAAACTTCATTCAAAATTGGAATAAAGATTCTCATACTATATGGGTCACTCAGGTTCAGATAGATGAAAAAGTTCAAGATAAATTTCAGGAATTAGAAACAGCCATCCACTGGGTTGGAGATCAATTAATAGATTTACAAAAACAAGTATTAAATTGTGATTGTAATTCTACTCAATTTTGTATCACTCCTGTTCAGTTCAACCATAGTGCTTACAATTGGGAACAAATCAAATTTCATTTACAAGATATACATAATAATGCTTCCTTAAATGTACAGTTATTGCAAAAGTAAATCTTTGAAACCTCCTCTAAGAGTCTACTCTCCTCCAACAATTTGAAAACCCCAAACAGCTAGCTGATCAATTATCTGGGCTAGAACCTCAAAGACGGTTTCAAAACATTACACATAGCATTGGATCTGGAACTATAATGCTGATAATTATCCTGGTGATTATACTTGGAGTATACTGATGCTTTTCAACTAAAATTGTTCAAACTAAACAAACTCAATTGGTCAGGGCCTTTTTCACAACAGTATCTAGAGTCACCCCCAATTATGAAAAAATAAAAGAGGGGGAATTGTCAGGGGACATTCAACTTTAAGGGATCCAATATTTTGTTTTCTTCCTTTGTGTGCCGTTTCTTAAGGACTCTGTTTCCTATCAGTTCCTGGATAACAGGGATAAGCAGAGCTGCACACAGTTCTAAGGACTGAGACTATGGGAAAGAGCACCTGCTTGGATTCCCTTCAGTGACTCCCTTCAGTGACCTTTTAGGTCCATTTTGTCACAACTGGTGGAATTTAATTCGTTTTAATGGCTGAGTAATCATTTTATTGCAGATATATAAGCACGTGTTTCTGCAAATACAGTACCCTTGTTTCACTCGAGACTTGTGTCCCCTGCGTCCTTCTTCTCGTCAACTCCAGTCCCCAGGTCCTGTTCTACAAAGACCGTGACAATGCTCCCTGTGGGATCCCAATTCCTCAACCAGGGATTGAACCCTCTGTTCATTTATCTCTTTTGTCCGTGGTATGCACGTTCTTTTAAAGCAGATACCATACAGTGTTTATTCTTTTCTTATACTTCTGGCTTCTAGGACCATGGAAGGTACTTAATAGGAATTTAAAGAATGCTACTTCATAGGAAATAGATGGAGAAACAGTGGAAACAGTGTCAGACTTTATTTTTGGGGGCTCCAAACTCACTGTAGATGGTGATTGCAGCCATGAAATTAAAAGATGCTTACTCCTTGGAAGGAAAGTTATGACCAACCTAGATAGCATCTTAAAAATCAGAGATATTACTTTGCCAACAAAGATTAATCTAGTCAAGACTACGGTTTTTCCAGTAGTCATGCATGGATGTGAGAGTTGGACTGTGAAGAAAGCTGAGTGCCGAAGAATTGATGCTTTTGAACTGTGGTGTTGGAGAAGACTCTTGAGAATCCCTTGGACTGCAAGGAGGTCCAACCAGTCCATCTAAAGGAGATCAGTCCTGGGTGTTCATTAGAAGGACTGATGCTAAAGCTGAAACTCCAATACTTTGGCCACCTCATGTGGAGAGTTGACTCACTGAAAAAGATTCTGATGCTGGGAGGGATTAGGGGCAGGAGGAGAAGGGGACGACAGAGGATGAGATGGCTGGATGGCATCACCGACTAGATGGACATGAGTTTGAGTGAACTCTGGGAGTTGGTGATGGACAGGGAGGCCTTCCGTGCTGTGATTCATGGGGTCGCAAAGAGTCGGACACAACTGAGGGACTGAACTGAACTGAACTGAAAGGTGAATGAAAAATGCATGGAGTAAATATCTTTCCTCAAGTGTTTTTGTCCTACAGCTATTTCCTGTAGCTGTAGGAAAAACAGCTAAAGATGTCAACATTCACAGATAGTGCGTTGTGTCCTAGGAATGCATTTAAACAGCTTTGAAACTGCAGGGGGACGTGTGTTTGTGAACCTGGAATTGGGGTATGATGGCTCAGATAGTAAAGAATCAGCCTGCAATGCAAGACACCTGGGTTTGATCCCTGGGTTGCAAAGATCGCCCTGGAGAAGGGAATGACTACTCACTCCAGTAATCTTGGAGAATTCCAGGGACAGAAACGCCTAGTGGGCTACAACCCATGGAGTCACAAAGAGTCAGACACAACTGACTAACACTTTTACTTTTTTCAAACAGTAGAACCTAACAAACATTGCTTCAAATCTGTTCCTTCCTCCCTAAATCATCAGAATCATAGTCCTCTATCCAACCTTTTTTTGCACTAGTGAATCTTGAGAAAAGGAAGGTTAAAACCCTGAAAAATACTAGTTCGCAGACAGTGAGCGTGTGTAAATCAGAGCTGTTTAACCTCTATGCTTTTGACATTTTGGACTAGGTAATTCTTTGTTTTGGAGCTGCCTTGGGCATTGAGGGATGTTTCAAGGCATCTCTGGCCTCCACCACTAGATGCCAGTACCATTCCCTAACCCTCGGTGATGACAACCAAAATGTCTGCAGATACTACCAAATTGCCATGGCAGGGGAGAAGGGATCCTTACCTCTGGTTAAGGATCAGTGGTGGAGAGCATATATGAACAGTTTTCACTCCTGCAATTCTGATTACTAAATAATCAAAATGCATATAAAACTTACCAATTTCAAAGCTTCCATCAATTAAGCCAACAGTAGAAGATGATATGTCAAATCTCCTTTCTATTTGAGTGATGGAACTTTTCATAATGATTGCACCCAGTGCCTTAGAAATAAAGCTGAGTGACAGGGCTGCCAAAAACATCTAAGGAAAAGCAGGAAAGGGAAAAATGATTAATCATAAGATCCCATAGTGCTTACATATATACACAGAATTTGAAAAGCTTTCTTCTTTACTTAGTATTGTATGTGTGTGCATGCGTGTGTTAAAAGAATACTCACTTTCTTCTATTTCAACTGGTATTTCTTAGTCCTTTTAACATTAACATAACTATATCCATAAAGCATCATTTTCTAACTTGATTACAGCATTAGATCATTAGAGTAGGACAAAGTTGAATTTTTCTTTAAGTTAATGTCATTAGTTGATTTCTCAGTTCAGTTCAGTCGCTAAGTCACGTCTGACTCTTTGCGACCCCATGAACCACAGCACGTCAGGCCTCCCTGTCCATCACCAACTGCTGGAGTCTACCCAAAGCCATGTCCATTGAGTCGGTGATGCCATCCAACCATCTCATCCTCTGTCATCCCCTTCTCCTCCTGCCCTCAATCTTTCCCTGCATCAGGATCTTTTCAAGTGAGTCAGCTCTTCACATCAGGTGGCCAAAGTATTAGAGTTTCAGCTTAAACATCAGTCCTTTCAATGAATATTCAGGACTGGTTTCATTTAGGATAGACTGGATCACCTTGCAGTCCAAGGGACTCTCAAGAGTCTTCTCCAACACCACACTTCAAAAGCATCAATTCTTCGGTGCTCAGCTTTCGTCACAGTCCAACTCTCACATCCATACATGACTACTGGAAAAACCATAGACTTGACTAGATGGACCTTTGTTGACAAAGTAATGCCGCTGCTTTTTAAGATGCTATCTAGGTTGGTCATAACTTTCCTTCCAAGGAGTAAGCATATTTTACTTTCATGGCTGCAATCACCATCTGCAGTGATTTTGGAGTCCCCCAAGATAAAGTCACCCACTGTTTCCCCGTCTATTTGCCATTAAGTGATGGGATTAGATGCCATGATCTTAGTTTTCTGACTGTTGAGCTTTAAGCCAACTTTTTCACTCTCTTCTTTCACTTTTGTTAAGAGGCTCTTTAGTTTTTCTTCACTTTCTGCCATAAGGGTGGTGTCATCTGCATATCTGAGGTTATTGATACTTCTCCCAGAAATCTTGATTCCAGCTTGTGCTTCTTCCAGTCCAGCGTTTCTCATGATGTACTCTGCATAGAAGTTAAATAAGCAGGGTGACAACATACAGACTTGACATATTCTTTTTCCTATTTGAAACCAGTCTGTTGTTCCATGTCCAGTTCTAACTGTTGCTTCCTGACCTGCATACAGGTTTCCCAAGAGACAAATCAGGTGGTCTGGTATTCCCATCTCTTGAAGAATTTTCCGCAGTTTATTGTGATCCACACAGTCAAAGGCTTTGGCATAGTCAATAAAGCAGAAATGGGTGTTTTTCTGGAACTCTCTTGCTTTTTCGATGATCCAGCGGATGTTGGCAATTTGATCTCTGATTCCTGTGCCTTTTCTCAAACCAGCTTGAACATCTAGAAGTTCATGGTTCATGTATTGCTGAAGCCTGGCTTCGAGAATTTTGAGCATTACTTTACTAGCATGTGAGATGAGTGCAATTGTGCGGTAGTTTGAGCATTCTTTGGCATTGCCTTTCTTTGGGATTGGAATGAAAACTGACCTTTTCTAGTCCTGTGGCCACTGCTGAGTTTTCCAAACTTGCTGGCATATTGAGTGCAGCATTTTCACAGCATCATCTTTTAGGATTTGAAATAGCTCAACTGAAATTCCATCATCTCCACTAGCTTTGTTTGTAGTAATGCTTCCTAAGGCCCACTTGACTTCACATTCCAGGATGTCTGGCTCTAGGTGAGTGTGAGTGATCACACCATTATGATTATCTGGGTCATGAAGATCTTTTTTGTACAGTTCTTCTGTGTATCTTGCCACCTCTTCTTAATATCTTCTGCTTCTGTTAGGTTCCTACAATTTCTGTCCTTTATTGAGCTCATCTTTTCATCAAATGTTCCTTGGTATCTCTAATTTTCTTGGAGAGATCTGTAGTCTTTCCCATTGTGTTATTTTCCTCTATTTCTTTGCACTGATTACTGAGGAAGGCTTTCTTATCTCTCTTTGCTATTCTTTGGAATTCTGCATTCAAATGGGTATATCTTTCCTTTTTTCCTTTGCTTTTTGCCTCTCTTCTTTTCACAGCTATTTGTAAAGCTTAAGAAGCTAGATAATGTTATGAGATGGCCATGAGGACAAACTGTTCTTTAGCCCCAAGTGAATAGCAAAGGTCAACAGTGAGGGGAGTAACTAGACGTTTTTAAAAGTCATTTCTAGGAAGCCAGCTGAAAATATTTTTCATTCATAAAACCTCACTAATATTGGAGCAAACCAAATTAACATGAAGACAACAAAGCAATATAGTCAGTGTTTTTAGAAAACAAGACTTTTAACCCCACCGGTTATTGATGTTTTATTCTCAATTTGATTAAAAAAAATTATGGACTCATCTTTTTTACGGTCCACATTTATATCCATTAGCAAATTCCTCTCACAGCTAGTTTTAAAATATCATCCTGTTATCAATTGCATGTTAGTGTCTCCACAAAATCCATATCTTGAGACTCTAATCTCCAGTGATGATATTTCAAGATGGAATGTTGGGGTGATACAAGTTTTCCCCACTATTCAAAAGCAGAGCATTCCTCTGAAATTTTCATAAGCCAAAATGGGAAATAATCTATTTCCTTAGGACACATCTTGCTAACAAATGCACAAAACAAATCTAGATAAAGCACAGATGCTTGCAAACATAGTTCAAACATATGGCAGCTTCATGCTGAAATGCTAAGTGTAGTTTTCAGGGAAGGAGATTAGAGATGCTGCTGCCATTATTCTAGGTGACCAAGGCCAAATGCTATTTTTGCTTTTCACCATTCCTTGTAAAAGCAAAACTTCTTTTTGAATTTCTTTCAGTTAGCACAAACAGGTACTAATGAAGGTCTCTCATAAACATAAATGATGTAAAGTGAACTTTTGAAAAGTAGTATACCTATAATTAAGGGCTTCCCTGGTGACTCAGAGTTTAAAGCATCTGCCTGGAATGAGGGAGACCCATCTCTTGAAGAATTTTCCAAAGTTTATTGTGATCCACACAGTCAAAGGCTTTGGCATAGTTAATAAAGCAGAAGTAGATGTTGTTCTGGAACTCTTCCTTTTTCTATGATCCAGCGGATATTGGCAATTTGATCTCTGGTTCCTCTGCCTTTTCTAAAACCAGCTTGAACATCTGGAAGTTCATGGTTCACGTATTGCTGAAGCCTGGCTTCGAGAATTTTGAGCATTACTTTACTAGCATCTGAGATGGGTGCAATTGTGTGGTAGTTTGAGTATTCTTTGGCATTGCCTTTCTTTGGGATTGGAATGAAAACTGACCTTTTCGAGTCTTATGGCCACCACTGAGGTTTTCCAAATTTGCTGGCATATTGAGTGCAGCACTTTCACAGTATCATCTTTTAGGATTTGAAATAGCTCAACTGGAATATCATCACCTCCACTAGCTTTGTTTGTAGTGATGCTTCCTAAGGCCCACTTGACTTCACATTCCAAGATTCTGGCTCTAAGTGAGTGATCACATCATCATGATTATCTGGGTCATGAAGATCTTTTTTGTACAGTTCTTCAGTGTATTCTTGCCACCTCTTCTTAATATCTTCTGCTTGTGTTAGGTCCATATCATTTCTGTCTTTTATTGAGCCCATCTTTGCATGAAATGTTCCTTTGTATCTCTGATTTTCTTGGAGAGATCTCTAGTCTTTCCTGTTGTGTTATATTCCTCTGTTTCTTTGCACTGATTACTGAGGAAGGCTTTCTTATCTCTTCTTGCTATTCTTTGGAACTCCGCTTTCATATGGGTATATCTTTTCTTTTCTCATTTGCTTTTCGCTTCTCTTCTTTTCACAGCTACAGGAAGGAAATCCTATCACATATTACAGGATGGCTGAGCCTCAAAGACACGCTAAGCAAAGTAAGCCAGTCATAAAGGGACAAATACTGTATGATTCCACTCATGTGAAGTATTTAAAGTAGCCAAAATCATAAATGCAGAAAGTAAAATTATGGGTCCCCCAAACCAGGCAAAGACAACAGAGAATATTAGTGTTTAGTAAGTATTTCAGTGATTCAAGATGAAAAAGTCTAGAGGCTTGTTGTAAATATACTTAATATAGATACTTAACACCACTGAGCTGTACCTTTAAAAATTGGTTAAGACAATAAATTTAACATCATATGTTTTTAAAACCATAAAAAGTGCATTTTCCCATTTAAAAAATGTGGGTAGCTTTCTGCTGAGAGAAGTAACATGTCCTACTGGATATGTACAAACTGTGACTGTGGCTGACAGATAGAGGCATGTTACTACATAGGTTCATTTCCCCCCCCTGTAACTTCTCTTCACTTTTGTCATCCCCTGATACATGAAATTTTATACAGATGTAGAACTTCCTGGTGACCATTTCCTCCTCCATTCCTCTCCCCTACCCTTTACTAATTTTAAAGTTTTGTTCTTTTTATAAATATATATAACTATAAGTAAATAAATCTTATAGATAAGTATATATACATATACACACTTATGTTTGTGTGTGTGCCTGTGTGTGTGTGTGTATGTACAGCCATGGGTGAATTTTTTAATTTATTGAGTTTGTTGCCTCTTTTCAAGAGTGGTGAAGTAAATAAAATATCTGGTGATTCTTGCCTGCCTGCTTTCTTTTACATATGGAAGCTCCCTTTCCTTGTCTTTGAATATTAAGTCTTTGTGAAGCCTTTCCTGGATGGAGAGGCAGCAGTCTTTGGCAGCAGGTTGGCTCAGTGGTAAAGAATCAGCCTGTAAATGCAGGAGACCCAGGTTTGACTCCTGGGTCAAAAAGATCTCCCAGAGAAAGAATGGCAACCTGTTCCAGCATTGAATGGACAGAAAAGCCTGGCGGACTACAGTCCACAGGGTCGCAAAAGAGTCAGGCATGTTGTAGTGACTAAAGCAACAAACCAATAAAATCTGCATGTGGGCCCTTCACTTCTCCATGGGTGTCACCAGCTCCTAGAGACACTGTTCAGCTCCATATGCCCAGGCATCCACCTACACTCACTTTTCCTGCCCAGGATACATGCCTCTGCAGCTTGCTGCTTGGACTAAGTTGGGGTGGGAGGGTAATTTGACGATCAGGTGAAAGTTAAACAAGGAAAGAGGCATGTTTTCTCTGGATGAGTGGGACACACTCTACAGATGCTTGCTGCTTGTCTCTGGGACCTGTCTTGATCCCATGATCACTGGCTTTTGCCTTTGAATCACCCTTGGAATCACGTCCATATTTTTTCAGCTTTCTTCTCCTGCACTTGTGTTAGAATTTGATTTCTTTCTTTAGCCTAATTCTTTTTCCTTCTTAGTTTTTCAAAAATTCTTATAGTTTCTGATTTACACAGTGTATCTCTTCTTGTTTTCTAGCACATCCACAAGTTGCTTTTAATATCTTTTACATTTTTATTAAAATTGGAGGGGGGAGGACATGGCTTCAGCCTTATTATTCACAGTGTGCTGTATTGAACTGAAAGTCAAGTTCTACCTTTCCTTCTCTAATAAATAGAAAAAAATGTTATCAGGCTTTCAATCAAACTCAGATGCCTGACACATTATGAGTATGTACTCCATAAATGGTTTTTGGTTGTTGAATAAATTGTATGGTATACAGTTTACATGCAGTGAAACCTCTCATATTTTAAATTTTCAGCTTTTAGATGGAGATAATTACAATAAAATTATTATGAAGATTAATTAAAATAATATACATAAAATTTTTGGCATGTAATAAACATTGATAAATGTATGATTTTATTATCACTGTGAGCTGTCATCACTCAGCTTTTGGCTCTAAATTCTTTCAGTTAAAAATAGAACTCTGATCATTTAGCCAAACACATTTTTTTCAGGCACTATTTGAGTTGCTGCAGAATCAGTAATGAGCACACTGACAAAATGATTTATTGATTATTAAAGAAATACTGAGGCAAACTCTTATCTAAGTCCTGATCATCAAAACTCTAATTGGTACAATCAAAGAGGAGGGGTTTTAGAAAGTAACAGGACATTATCTCATTAAAGCAGATACAAGTGTGACCAGAAGTAAAACTTGTCCTATATAAGAGCAGCTTTCTAAAAGTTCTGAAAAAGGTTTTGCAATGTGCTTACTTTCAATCTTAAAAGGAAGATTAGCTCAAAATAAGAGATTCAATAAAATCAAAATTTGTGTGGTATAATTCTAGATTGGTTTTGCAAAGAAGAAAAGAGTAACAGGTGCTAACACAAGGGCTACAATAGGATTCTTCATAAACTGGGATTTTAGAAGGATATGCAATGAGTTACTGTAGATAGATTTATGAATGTGCTTTCTTTTATTCTAACTATAACCTGAGCTGTGAGCATTTTAGCCATGTTCTTAATGTGGGGCTGAAGTTCAGAGAAAGAAAGGTATGGTGACTTTCTTAGAACATAGATAATTAAATAATAAAAAAACTAATTTCTTCAATGAACAATATTAAAAGATTGATGCCATGAGGATAGAGAATTTAAGACAGAGATTTCAGAACAGAGATACAAATATTCACAATTATAAAATACATTTTAAAATATCACAGGCAGAAAGACACAACTAGTACTGACATAAAAGGTAAAGTCAGTATTTACCTGAAATAAAGAATGCTCAAACTATAGCACAGTTGCACTCATCTCACATGCTAGTAGAGAAATGCTCAAAATTCTCCAAGCCAGGCTTCAGCAATATGTGAACCATAAACTTCCAAATGTTCAAGCTGGTTTTAGAAAAGGCAGAGGAACCAGAAATCAAATTGCCAACATCCGCTGGATCATGGAAAAAGAAAGAGAGTTCCAGAAAAACATCTATTTCTGCTTTATTGACTATGCCAAAGCATTTGACTATGTGGATCACTATAAACTGGAAAATTCTTCAAGAGATGGAAATACCAGACCACCTGACCTGCCTCTTGAGAAACCTATATGCAGGTCAGGAAGCAACAGTTAGAACTGGACATGGAACAACAGACTGGTTCCAAATAGGAGAGGGAGTACATCAAGGCTGTATATTGTCACCCTGCTTATTTAACTTATATGCAGTGTACATCATGAAAAACGCTGGGCTGGAAGAATCACAAGCTGGAATCAAGATTGCCGGGAGAAATATCAATAACCTCAGATATGCACCCTATGGCAGAAAGTGAAAAGGAACTAAAAAGCCTCTTGACGAAAGTGAAAGAAGAGAGTGAAAAAGTTGACTTAAAACTCTACATTCAGAAAACTAAGATCATGACATCTGGTCCCATCATTTCATGGGAAATAGATGGGTAAACAGTGGAAACAGTGTCAGACTTTATTTTTCTGGGCTCCAAAATCACTGCAGATGGTGACTGCAGCCATGAAATTAAAAGACACTTACTCCTTGGAAGGAAAGTTATGACTAACCTAGATAGCATATTGAAAAGCAGAGACATTACTTTGCCAACAAAGGTCCATCTAGTCAAGCCTATGTTTTTTCCATTGGTCATGTATGGATGTGAGAGTTGGACTGTGAAGAAAGCTGAGCACCGAAGAATTGATGGTTTTGAACTGTGGTGTTGGAGAAGACTCTTTAAAAAATTTTTTTTAATATAAATTTATTTATTTTAATTGGAGGCTAATCACTTTACAATATTGTATTGGTTTTGCCATACATCAGCATGAATATTGAGAGTCCCTTGGACTGCAAGGAGATCCAACCAGTCCATTCTAAAGGAGATCAGTCCTGGGTGTTCCTTGGAAGGACTGATGCTAAAGCTGAAACTCCAATACTTTGGCTACCTCATGAGAAGAGTTGACTCATTGGAAAAGACTCTATTGCTGGGAGGGCTTGGGGGCGGGAGGAGAAGGGGACGACAGAGGATGAGATGGCTGGATGGCATCACTAACTCGATGGACATGAGTTTGGGTGAACTCCGGGAGTTGGTAATGGACAGGGAGGCCTGGTATGCTGCAATTCGTGGGGTTGCAAAGAGTTGGACACGACTGAGCGACTGAACTGAACTGAAGTGGCAGGTCAGTCCTTTGTTTATTATGGCAAAAGCTCTAGAATTAAGGTCAGAGGCAGTTCCAAGTTTCCACATTGCCATGTGTATAGCCATAATCAACAACATAAACTCATTTGAACCTCAATTCATTTACTCAGCAAACATTTGTTGAGAAACTACAGTATGGTAATTAACTCCACTAAGCCTTGGAGTTGGAAAAAGACACAGAGTAAGAAGGGAAGCAAAAACAATTAAGACATAATAAATGCCCCCAAAGAATTAATGTTTTCCTCGCCCAATAAACAAATAATGCCAGTATAATAATGTAATGAGTACTGCAATTGCTATACATGTACAAATTTATGAGTACACAGGACAGTGGTTAATTCTGTCTGCAAAGATCAATGTTCCTATAAATGTGGTAACATTTGAAAGAATTCTTTAGGGAGTAAAAGAAGCTTAGAAACTGAAAAAGTAATAAACATTTTAAACAAAGTAAGAAACTCACAGAAAGCCCATTGTAGTGGAAGAACACAGATCATTTGCAAAACAAAAAGAATATCCGTGGGTGAAATATAAGATAGAAATATGTCAACCGCTGGGATATCAATCTGCATTTTTTAAATGTGACCCGACCCAAGGAAATTAAATTTTAGAGGGCTAGTTCTATAGTCATGAGGAAGATGAATTTATGGCAAATAAATTAGTTAGGAAGCTGATTTCAGAAAGAAAGATGAACAGAGATGGGAAGAGGGGAACAGAAGGTTATAGACATGCTTGGGAGAAGTTTAAGAGGAGAACTAATAAAATGTGGAAATAACAGAATATAAGTATTCTAATTTTGTTTTATAGTTTGCTTCATTTTATGTAGTAATACTATTACTTGGGATGAGAAAAAGAGGTCTTAGGGAAGACAATGAAACCATCTCTTCACACAAAAAAATGAGATGTCTAAAAATAAACTTCTACCTAATAGACCCACAGGTAAGGCAGGTTTGGTGCTTAAGAGAGAGTTTTGTATGGAAACAGTTTTGAGATTTACCAGTGGATAACTGTACAGTTAAATCCATATTCAGGCTTGTTACATTAATGGCTTATTCCTGCCCCACTGCACCCTAACTTTTCCATAACTCTCTCTTTTTTCTTCCTCAATGAAAACAAGGTTTGTTTACATTTCCATGAATCAAATCTTATTTTTTGCATTATTGTTCTCAAGTACTCTCAGAAGGCTGAGGGTGATTTTTAAACATTTAGTTTTCCAATGTAGCTGAATAAGTTCCCACTGGACTGATTCTGCAAAGTCTTAGGGGAAAATAAAAAACACCCCAAAACATGGGAGAGCCAAAAAAGCTGTCAGATTCTGGAGAGGATTTGATACTTATAAGGAGACACCTAAGGTTAGTTTCTTTTTCTTATGGCTTTAAGGTGAGACCACAGTTAGCATTCTTCAGAAAAGTTAAAATTTTTTTTAAAAAACTCACAGTACTTTTGACCTGAAGAATGAGAAAAAACAGTTTAGACTAAAATGTAGGGGAGAGTGTTTGCTTTGGCAGCACATATGCTAAATTTGGACCAATACAGAGAAGATAAGTATGGTCCCTGTGCAAGGATGACATGCAGGTGTGTGAAGAGTTTCATATTTCTTATGATACTTCTTAAAGTCTATGAAATATATTAAAGTGTGGATAGACAAGAGGAAATGAGCATTTTGCCTGCAATTTAAAAAAAGCCATTAAAAAGAATATATTTGAATCAGTTCTAAGGAGATGGATGGAACTGGAGCCGATTATACAGAGTGAAGCAAGCCAGAAAGAAAAACACCAATATAGTATACTAACGCATATATATGGAATTTAGAAAGATGGGGATGATGACCCTGTATGCGAGACAACAAAAGAGACTCAGATCTATAGAGTGAACTTTTGGACTCTGGGGGAGAGAGAGAGGGAGAGGGTGGGATGAGATGGGAGAATGGCATTGAAACATGTATA
>SJYQ01096289.1:97129-131207 GCA_006410935.1 Redunca redunca
ATAAAATAAAATATTAAAAAAATAAAAAAATAAAAATAAAAAAAAATGTAAAAAAATAAAATAAAATAAAAAAAGCCTGTAGGTCGTCAGTGTAATGTTCTGATCAAAATGTATATGCAGGGGCTTCCCTGGTAGCTCAGTGGTGAAAGAATCTGCCTGCCAATGCAGGAGGCACAGATTTGATCCTCTATCCAGGAAGATCCCACATGCTTTACAACAACTAAGTCCGTGTGCTGTAACTACTGAGCTCCTGATTTAGAGCTTAGGAGCCACGACTACTGAGCCCAAGTGCAGCAACTGCTGAAGCCCGTGCGCCCCAGAGCCCGTGCTACACAGCAAGAGAAGCCACTGTAATGAGAAGCCAACGAACACAACTAGAGAGTAGCCTCCACTCACTGCAACTAGAGAAAAACCCATGCAGCAATGAAGACCCAGCATATAAACATAAACTATAGAAATGTATATGTATACACATATGATTGGAATTGTATTATCTTAAACTCTCAATTTTTTATCTAAATATACTCTTGCATCAGAGGAGCCAAAGCACTTGGATCACAAAACCTGCTTGTATTTTTGCAATAAATATTGGTCTAATCTGAAAAATAAATTCAGGGGGGAATCTCATAAAGGAGAGATCTAGAGAATGGGGGCCTTAAATTCTGTATGTAAACTCTCCAAATATTTGACCTCTGAACAATTTAAGCTAGTCAGCTAAGGATAAGGTAATTGAACTGAGATTTGAACTATTTCCTAAGAGATAGACATTGCAATTTCAGGTCAAGAAACTTAATTGCTTTGTAACACAAACAAAAAATATCAAAAGACTTTGGAAGAATATAACAATGTCCAAAATTACCAACACATGAAGAGCCAGGAAAATGTAGCCAATTCTCAAGAAAATTAACAATCAACCAAGTCCAACACTTAGATTATGTTAGTAACTAACACATACGTTAGTATTGCTGGACAAGAATTTTAAAGCAACTAATCTAACTGGGCACTCTGATGTAGAGGAAAGTATCTCAGAATGAAGGAAAAGAAACAGAACATTTCACACACAAAAAAACTGAAAAGAAGCTATAAAAATGAGAGAAAATGCACTATCCAAAATAATATGCATAATAAAGATGCTAATTTATACCACATCTTCTGAATAGATGTATATATACTCTCTTTGTAATCTGTGCTTTCTTATGACATAGATATTAGTATACATCCAAATTTTCTTAAACAAAAACTGTAAAGAGTCAATATATCCTGTGAAAAATGTTTAATAGCAGAGATAAAGATGAAGGTTTATATCTGACACCCTACAGAAAACTTAGTTTCTTCTCATTCACTAGATATTTCTTTTTCCAATTAATGCAGGAAGGACATGAAAACAATTTATGTTATTATCTGGAAGCTAATATTTGCTGGGATGTGTTCCAGGTATTCTACAAGTATTATTTATAATGCTCACAAAATCCTTGCCTGTCGTGCATTTCTGTCTTCAGAATAAGAATAATAAAGTTTAGAGAGGCAAAGTTATTTAACCAGAGGAGTAAAGCTAAAAATGTAGCAGAACTGTAATTGAAATGCAAGTATTTCACACATGAAAAGCAAAACAGTTCTTGGATCTGATATACTCACACACTTTTCCTTCATCTCTTTATCATCCTAAATCACATCCTTGTTATCTCTCACTTGGCTTATTTTTTTTTTTTTTCTTAATGATATAGATTCTGACAGGTGTAAGGTGATATCTCATTATGGTTTTGATTTGCATTGCCCAAATAATTAATGATGTTGAACATCTTTCAATGTACCTTTCTGTATCTATGTATGTATGGCCTTTCAAAGGCCATCATATGTCTTCTTTGGAGAAATGCATTTTAGCTCCTCTGCCTTTTTTTTTTTTTTTTTTTTTATGAGGTTGGTTTTGTTGTTGTTGTTAAACTCTGTGAGTTTTAAAATGTATTTTGGATATTAACCCCTTATCTGACATATGATTTGTAAATATCTTCTCTCATTCAGTAGGTTGCCTTTTCTTTTTTTTTTGATGGTGTCTTTTACTGTGCAGAAGATCTTTTGTTTGTTTATTTTTGCTTTTGCTTCCCTTGCCTGAGAAGACATATCTAGAAAGTATTGCTAAGACCAACGCCAAAGAGTGTATTGCCTATCTTTTCTTCTAGTTTTATGATTTCAGTTCTTACATTTAATTCTGATCCATTTTGAGTTGCTTTTTAAAGCTGTCTGCTCCTGGATGTCTGTTTTTGGGACTTTCTTGATTACTATTTTAATCTCTTCACTAATGATCAGTCTGTTCACAATTTATATTTCTCCACAGTTCAGTCATGGAAGGTTGTATGATTCTAAGAATTTACCCATTTCTTTTCTAGATTGTCTAATTTGTTGGCAAATAGCTGTTCATAACATTCTCTTATAATTCTTTTTACTTCTGGGGTATCTGTAATTATTTCTTCTCTTCTGTTCTGAGTTTATGTCTTCCCTCCTTTTTTCATAGTGAGTTAAGCTAAAGATTTTTCAGTTTGTTTATCTTTTCAAAAAACCAGCATTTAGATTCATTGATCTCTTCTATTGTCTTTTCTAGTCCGATTCATTTATTTCAGCTCTGATATTTATTATTTCATTCCTTCTGCTGACTTTGGGCTTCATTTGTTCTTCATTTTCTAGTTCCTTTAGATGTGAGATTATATAACTATATCTATATATCTTATTTGTTAAAATAGACCTCTATTGCTAAAAACTTCTCTCTTAATACAGCTTTTGTTGCATCCCATAAACTTTAGTATGTTATATTTTTATTTTCATCTGTCTGAATTTTTTTCCTTTGAAGTACTCATTGAAGTTGTTCAGTAGCATATGTTTACTCTCCAATATCTGTGATTTATCCAGCTTTGATTTATAGTTTCATGCTATTGTAATTGGGAAAAAATGTTTGATATGATTGCAGTCTTCTTAAATTTAGTGTTTTGTATCCCAACATGTGGTTCATCCTTGAGACTGTTCCATGTGCTCTTGATAAGAATGTGTATTCTGCTTCATTTTGATGGAATGTTCTAAACAAATCTGTCAAATTCTCTGGCCTAATGTTCCATTTAAGACTGCTGTTTCTTTGTTGGTATTTTGTCTGGATGATGAAGCCATTGATGTAAGCAGGGTGTTAAAGTCTCTTATTATTGTGTTGCCTTCAAATTCTCTCAAAGTCTTTTTATAATTGCTTTATATATTTTGTTGCTCCTATTGTAGGTGTATATGTATTCATCACTATTATGTTTCCTTTATGAGTTGTCTCCTTTATCATTGTATAATGCCTATCTTAGTGTCTTGTTATTTTATTTAGCTTGAAATTCATGTTGTTTGATATGTATATGGCTACACTTGCTTTTTCTATCTGCTATTTGCTTGAGGTATCATCTTTTATCCATTCACTTTAAGCCCATGTTTGTTTTTACAGCTGAGATGAGTCTCCTGGAAGGAATATATAGTTGGGATTCATTTTTAAATCCATCCAGACTACCTTAGACTACTCCTTCCTGAGAAATCTGTATGCAGGTCAAGAAGCAACAGTTAAAACTGGACATGGAACAACAGACTGGTTCCAAATAGGAAAACGAGTATGTCAAGGCTGTATATTGTCACCCTGCTTATTTAACTTATATGCAAAATACATCATGTAAAATGTCAGGCTGGATGAAGCACAAGCTGGAATCAAGATTGCCAGGAGAAATATCAATAACCTCAGATATGCAGATGACACCACCCTTATGGCAGAAAATGAAGAGAAACTAAAGAGCCTCTAGATGAAAGTGAAAGAGGAGAGTGAAAACGCTGGCTTAAAACTCAACATTCCAAAAAACTAAGACCACGCATCTGGTCCCATCACTTCATGGCAAATAGATGGGGAAACAATGAAAACAGTGACAGCCTATTTTCTTGGGATCCAAAATCACTACAGATGGTGACTGCAGCCATGAAATTAAAAGACACTTGCTGCATGAAATAAAAGCTATGACCAACCTAGTCAGCATATTAAAAAGCAGAGACATTACTTTGCTGAAAAAGATCTACCTAGTCAGAGCTATAATTTTCCCGGTAGTCATATATGGACATGAGAGTTGGACTGTAAAGAAAGCTGAGCATTGAAGAATTGATGCTTTTGAACTCTGGTGTTGGAGAAGACTCTTGAGAGTCCCTTGGACTGCTAGGAGATCCAACCAGTCAATCCTAAAGGAAATCAATCTTGAATATTCACTGGAAGGACTGATGATGAAGCTCCAATACTTTGGCCATCTGATGCGAAGAGCGGACTCATTAGAAAAGACCCTGATGCTGGGAAAGATTGAAGGCAGGAGGAGAACGAATGACAGAGGATGAGACGATTGGATGGCATCACTGACTCAATGGACTTGAGTTTGAATAAGTTCCAGGAGATGGTGAAGGACAGGGAAGCCCGGCGTGCCACAGTCCTTGAGGTCATGAAGAGTCAGACACGACTGAGTGACTGAACAACTGACCGCAAAGCCACCCTGTGTTTGGTTGCATTGGTGAATTCAACCCATTTACCTTTAGGTGATTATAGATAAATGAGGACTTAGTACTGTCTATTTGTCTTTTGTTTTCTGATTTGTCTATATCTCCATTTCTTTCTGTTTGTGTTTCTGTCAATCATTTTAGTTTGCTAGGTTTTTTTTTTCCTTTTAATCAGGTTTTTCTGTTTCCTCTTTTTTACATTTTGTGTCTCTGCTCTAGATTTATGTCTCATGGTTACCGTGAGCTTCGTATAAAATATCTCATAGATAAAACAATCTTTTTCTGCTGATAGCACCTTATCTTCATTTGCTTATATAAGTCTCATCTTTTCAACTTTTGTGTTTCTGTTATCTCAAATTACCCCTTTTTATGTTGTGAGTTTGTCACCAATTTAAGGAGCTACGGTCATTTGTATTACTTTTTTTCTTTAACCTTTATTCTATAATGAGGTGTTTAAAATTCTATTCTGATATGTAGTTGCAATTTTCAGACTCTATTTATCACCTTATTCAGTGTTATGTACCTTTGACATTTTGTTTTTGGTAAAAGACTTTTTGTTTCTTGTAAAAAAGTTTCAATGTTTCTCGTAAGGCAGGTCAAGTGTTGATGAAGTCCTTCAACCCTAGCTTGTCTTGAAAACTCTTAATTTCTCCATATCTCCATATCTTCTAGAAAGTTATCATTCGGATATGGAGAAATTAAGAGTTTTCAAGACAAGCTAGGGTTGAAGGACTTCATCAACACTTGATCTGCCTTACGAGAAACATTGAAACTATTTTTGGATATTTTTGATAGGATATTTTTGGATATTTAGATAGGATATTTTTGGCTGACAGTTTTTCTTCATTTTGAAAACGTCATTCCACTCTTTCCTGGCCTGTAATTTCTGTAATTTAAGAAACCTTTCCTTTGTAGGTTACCATCTATTCTTTCCTAATTGCCTTTAAAAGTCTTTTTGTCACTGACTTTTGATAGTTTTAATAAAATGTGTTTTAGAAAACATCTTTTAATGTTGAGGTAATTAGGTATTCTCTTAGCTTCATAGAGAATGAATATTCTTCATTGCATTTCCAATTTCTGCCCCACATTTGGGGAGTTCGCAGCTATTATTTCTTTAAATAAGCTCTGTTCCCTTTTCCCTCTCTTCTTTTGGTATACCCATCATGCTAATATTTTCTTTCTTTATGAAGAGTCAGATATTTCTCAAAGAATTCACTCATTTTGTTATGTCTATCTCACCTCTTTTATCTATATCATTTCTAGATTTCCACCTTTGAGCTTGCTAATTCTCTCTCATATTGTCTGCTCTATTTTTAGTGCTTACTTATGCATTATTCATCTTGTTTATTGAGTTTTCCAGTTCCAGAATTGTCCCCCCCATCTTTTTTTTTTTTTAAGAATTTTGATCTTTTTTAGTAAAATATCTCTTCTGTTCATTCATTTTATTCCTGAGCTTATTGAATTGCCTTTCTGAGTTTTCTTGTAACTCATTCAGTTTCTTCATGACAGCTATTTTGGACTCTCTATCAATTAGATCACTATACTCCATCATTTTAAGAAAACTGTCACCTTCTTGTGACTCTGAGACTGCTGATGCCTTGCTGCTGTCAGTGTCACCACGTAGGTCACTGGAACGGCAGAATTTCCTTCACCACAAAGACTTCTTCACCACAGAGAGAGGGAAAGCATAGACTGGAAGGCAGGTTTACAAGTGCCTCTGCTGTGTTCAGAGTTATCAGATTCATGGGTGCACCTATCGTGGGTAGGAGGTGTGGCTCAGAGTTGTAGGCACCTCCCAGACTAGAGGAAATCATCACAGACCTTATTGCCATTACTGCCCAATCTCCTATGGATTTGGGCATTGCTATGCCTGAGAGACAGGAGCTATGTGCGCTGCTTCCCCTGATGCAATTAGATTCTCTGAGGCTGTTGGCTCAGCAGCCATAAATGGGGGTCTGGGATCATAGGAACTGCCTCTGCTGTCCCCCAGTTCCACCTCTTCTATGTATTCCATTCTACTCAACTTTGGATGTACAGATGCATGGATTCTCTGGCATCCTGGTGTGCTGTGCAGAGTCAGCTTTGCTAGGCTGTGGGTGTTCTACTGGTTGCAGATTTAAGGGGATGGAAAAAGGGAGACTCTCCCTTTACCATGATTTTGATGTCACCCAATTAGTCTTACTTTCAGAATATTTGTAATCTAAAATTGGGCTTCCCCAATGGCTCAGTGGTAAAGAATCTGGCTGCAATGTGGGAGAAACAGGACATGCAGGTTTGATCTCTGGGTCAGCAGCTCCCCTGGAGGAGGAAATGGAAACTTGCTCCAGTATTCTTGCCTGGAGATTTCCATGGACAAAGGAGTCTGGTGGGCTTTGGTCCAAGGGTTGTGAA
Source organism: Redunca redunca (assembly GCA_006410935.1). NCBI lineage: Eukaryota > Metazoa > Chordata > Mammalia > Artiodactyla > Bovidae > Redunca > Redunca redunca. Next base: position 104,060 of record SJYQ01096289.1, read on the forward strand.
GAGTCGGACACAACTGAACAAATGAGTACACATATAATCTCAAATCACTGTGCTGTTTGTATTATTGAGACAAATCTATTGTTTTCTTCTCATCTTTAAATTGTATAATTTCTTAGAAGAATTCCTAGCTAGAATGCTTTGCAAATGGCATTATTATTAGATCTCAATTTCCATAAGGTTTAGTCTAATTTTTAAATGAATCTTGGACCTCAAGGAGATCGAACCAGTCAATCCTAAAGGAAGTCAGTCTTGAATACTCATTGGAAGGACAGATGCTGAGGCTGAAGCTCCAATACTTTGGCCACTTGATGCAAAGAACTGACTCACTAGAAAAGACCCTGAGGCTGGGAAAGATTGAAGGCAGGAGGAGAAGGGAATGACAGAGGATGAGATGACTGGATGGCATCATTGACTCAATGGACATGAGTTTGAGCAAGCTTCAGGTGTTGATAATGGACAGGGAAGCCTGGGGTGCTGCAGTCCATGGGGTTACAGAGTTAGATGCAACTGTGAGACTGAACTGACCTGAACTGACCTGAAGTATTATTGATTAAATATGCTACTTCCAAACAAGAGTGGAATACAATTTATTGGTATGTTTCAGAAAAACTAAGTTCTTGCTATATTGTATCTCTTTTTTTAACACTGACTTTATTTTGTATATGGACTTTATATCTTATAATTCCCTCTTCTTTCTTCTAATATCCCCTACCCACTACTTTGTTTCCTTCTTAGCAATGATAGAAAATTATTCATGGATTACCTGGTATGCATGTGATGAAAGAAAAAGAATGTATTTTGCAATCAGAAGATCTAGATCCAGTTGTCTTGTTTTTAATTTCCTAGCCCAACAAAGATGAAAAAATTACACAGTTCACTGAACTTCAGTTTCCTAATCCATTAAAGGTAATACAAAATAGTTAGCTTATTTATTTTATAGGGTCATTGTAAGGTTCAAAGGAAATTATGTTCATGAGCTCATGGATGTGTTTGTGAATGTTTGTCAATGCACCAAATATATGTAATTTGAAAGGCCACTATAGATTTACCCTCTTTCTTCTTTTTATTAATATGACTTGTTTTTAAAACTTTACTCCATTCATACTCTGCAAATATATATATATTTTTTTTCTTTGCACTAGTGGAAGAAGAGTGTTAAATGCCAAAGCCATTCCTACCACCTCTGTGAGACATATCATAACCAAGTTAGAATCACATATATTATAAAGTGAAAAATATTATAAAGTGTTTATCTAATACCTGGGCTTCCCTCATAGCTCAGTTGGTAAAGAATCTGCCTGTAATAAGGAGACCCCAGTTCGATTTCTGGGTTGGGAAGACCTGCTGGAGAAGGGATAGGCTACCCACTCCAGTATTCTTGGGCTTCCCTTGTGGCTCAGCTGGTAAAGAATCTGCCTGCAATGCAGGAGACCTGGGTTGGGAAGATCCCCTGGAGAAGTGAAAGGCCAGTATTCTGGCCTGCAGAATTGCAGACTGTATAGTCCATGGGGTCACAAACAGTCGGACACAACTGAGTGACTTTCACTTCACTATCTAATACTTAGCTCAAAGATTTAATTGTTATTAAACATTAAGCTTATGTTTTAATAACTATTTTGATGTCTTTCTAATGTGTTTGATGTCTTTGATTTTGATCTGTTTGAATTTTTCCTTATGTATTTTAATAATTGCAAAAATCACTTAAAATTTTTTGGATATTTGATATATTTCTTCTCTTTTCTATTATGTACTAATTAGGCAAATGTATTGCCTTAAAATTCACTTTGGGAAACTATTTTGTGGTTAATTCCTTTCTATTTTTTTAAAACAGATTTTATCATTGTAAATTTCTTTTTTATCCATGCATTTTGATTTGATTAATTTCAGCCAAATTCTATGTGTTCATTGTCATAATCCAGAGTTTTTGGTAGTACACTGGTTGTTGCCTAAGTGATTTGTTTTAGTGCTTACCAATATTAAAGAGCTTTATGAAAATTTGAACTTCTTTTGACATAAGCTATTTTCTTAATTATTTAAATACATATGAATGCTGGGAGGAAAAAATGATAAATAAATAATTTAAGAATATCTCTGTAATGTGCCACACTAAGGCACTGTATGAAAAATTATGGATGGAGGTTCATGACATAGTACAGGAGGCAGTGATCAAGATCATCCCCAAGGAAAAAAATATGCAAAAAAGGCAAAATGGTTGTCTGAGGATGCCTTACAAATAGCTGAGAAAAGAAGAGAAGCAAGATGCAAAGGAGAAAAGAAAAGATATACTCATTTGAATACAGGGTTCCAAAGAATAGCAAAGAGAGATAAGAAAGCTTTCCTCAGTGATCAATACAAAGAAATAGAGGAAAACAATAGAAGGGGAAAGACTAGAGATCACTTCAAGAAAATTAGAGATACCAAGGGAACATTTCATGCAAAGATGGGCTCAATAAAGGACAGAAATGTTATAGACCTAAGAGATTAAGAAGAGGTGGAAAGAATACACAAAAGAACTATACAAAAAAGATCTTCATGACCCAGATAATAATGATGGTGTGATCACTCACCTAGAGCCAGACATCCTGAATGTGAAGTTAAGTGGGCCTTAGGAAGAATCACTATGAACAAAGCAAGTGGAGGTGATGGAATTCCAGTTAGGCTATTACAAATCCTAAAAGATGATGCTGTGAAAGTGCTGCACTCAATATGCCAGCAAATTTGGAAAACTCAGTGGTAGCCACAGGACTGGGAAAGCTCAGTTTTCATTCCATTCCCAAAAAAGGCAAAGCCAAAGACTGCTCAAACTACCACACAATTGCACTCATCTGACACGCTAGCAATGTAATGCTCAAAATTCTCCAAGTCAGGCTTCAACAGTACGTGAACCGTGAACTTCCAGATGTTCAAGCGGGTTTTAGAAAAGGCAGAGGAACCAGAGATCAAATTGCCAACATCTGTTGGATCATCAAAAAAGCTAGAGACTTCCAGAAAAGCATTTACTTCTGCTTTATTGACTACCCCAAAGCCTTTGACTGTGTGGATAATATCAAACAGTGAAAAATTCTTCAAGAGATGGGAGTACCAGACCACCTTACCTGCCTCCTGAGACATCTGTATGCAGGTAAGGAAGCAACAGTTAGAACTGGACATGGAACAACAGACCGGTTCCAAATAGGGAAAAGAGTACATCAAGGCTGTATATTGTCACCCTGACTAACTTATATGCACAGTATATCATGCAAAATGCCAGGCTGAATTAAGCACAAGCTGGAATCAAGATTGCCAGGAGAAATATCAATAACCTCAGATATGCAGATGACACTCCTTATGCAGAAAGTGAAGAAGAACTAAAGAGCCTATTGACGAAAGTGAAAGAGCAGAGTGAAAAAGTTGGCTTAAAACTCAATATTCAGAAAACTAGGATCACAGCATCTGGTCCCATCACTTCATGGCAAATAGATGGGATGGGGAAACAATAGAAACAATGACAGACTTTACTTTCTTGGGCTCCAAAATCACTACAGATGGTGATTGCAGCTATGAAATTAAAAGACACTTGCTCCTTGGAAGAAAAGCTATGACCAAACTAGACAGCATATTAAAAAGCAAAGACATTACCCTGCTGACAAAGGTCTGTCTAGTCAAGGCTATGGTTTTTCCAGTAGTCATGTATGGATGTGAGAATTGGACTATAAAGGAAGCTAAGTACCAAAGAATGGATGGTTTTGAACTGTGGTGCTGGAGAAGACTCTTGAGAGTCCCTTGTACTGCCAGGAGATCCAGTCAGTCAATCCTCAAGGAAATCAGTCCTGAATATTCATTGGAAGGACTGATGCTGAAGCTGAAACTTCAATACTTTGGCCACCTGATGTGAAAAACTGACACTTTGGAAAAGACTCTGATGCTGGGAAAGAATGAAGGCAGAAGGAGAAGGGTACTCCAGAGGATGAGATGGTTGGATGGCGTCACTGACTCAATGGACATGAATTTGAGCAAGGTTTGGGAGTTGGTGATGGACAGGGAAGCCTGGTGTGCTGCAGTCCATGGGGTCACGAGTTGGACACGACCGAGTGACTGAACTGAAGGCACAGTATAATTAAAATAAAAAGAAAGAAAACTTTTTAAAATCAAGAGGAGAGAAACTTCTCATAGAAAGAGGAGCCCCCAGAAGACTAAGAGCAAGTTTTTCATCATAAACCTTATAGGTCAGGAGAAATGGAATGATATGTTAAAAGAACTCAGAAAAAAGCAAAAACAAACCATATCATCCAAGAATACTATACTGAGCAAAAGAAACCTTCCAAATGAAAGAGAGGTAAAGACTCTCCCAGACAAACCAAAGCTGAAGGAGGTCATCAATACCAGACTTCCCTTATAAGAAACACTAAAGAGAGTTCTTCAAGTTGAAATAAAAGCATACTAGACAGCAACATGATAGCAGAGAAAGCAGAAAACTTGTTAGGAAGGTAGACACAGAGACAAATATAAAATATTCTATCACTATAATAGTAGTGGGCAAACCAGTTTTGATTCTAGTATAAAAGATTAATGACAATAATATTTAAAAATAATTATAAAAATNCTATAGGATTTGAAAATAATATGACTGGCAAGGTGTTAATACCCAAAATACATAAATAGCCCATACAACTCAATATTAAAAAAAAATAATTAAATAATTGGCAGAAGATCTGAATAGACATTGTCCAAAGAAGACATACAAATGGCCAACAGACACATGAGCAGATACTCATCATCACTAACAGATAAATGCACATCAAAACAACAAGTGTAAGATATAACCTCATAGTTGTCAGAATGGCTATCATCAAACAACTACAAATAATAAGTGTTGGTGATGATGTAGAGAAAAGAGAGCACTTGTATGCTGTTGACGGGAATGTAAATTGGTGCAGACACTTACAGTATGGAGGTTTCTAAAAAAACTAAAAATAGAACTAATATATGATCCAGCAATTCCACTCCTGAGTATATATCTATAAAAATCAAAGATACTAATTAAAAAAGATATATGCACCCCAATGTTTATAGTAGGACTATTATTCAACTATAAAAAGGAATGAAAATCTCCCATTTATAGTGATGTGAATGGACCTAGAAAATATGATTTGATAAAAACAAATATTGTATGAGATCACTTACATGTGGGATCTAAAAATTAATACAAACAAAGGCTTTTTCTGTATAGCAAAACAGAAAAAGACACAGATATAGAAAAAGAACTAGTGGTTTCCAGTGGTGAAGGGGAAAAGAGGAAGGACACAATTAGGGGTATGAAATTAAGAGATACCAACTGCTAAAATAGATAAGCACTAAGTCTCCTCTGATGGCTCAGATGATAAAGAATTTGCCTGCAATGTAGGAGACCTGGTTTCAATCCCTGGGTCAGGAAGATCCCATGGAGAAGGGAATGGCGACCCACTCCAGTATTGTTGCCTGGAGAATTCCATGGACAGAGGAGCCTGGTGGGCTACAGTCCACGGGATTGCAAAAAGTCAGACATGACTGAGTGACTAAACACTTTCACTTTCAAGGATATAAGATATAGCACAGGGAATTATATCCATTATCTTGTAATAAGTTCTAGTGTAGTATAGTCTGTCAAAATACTGAGTTTCTATGCTATACACCTGAAACTAATGTAATATTGTGAGTCAACTACACTTCAATTAAAAAACTAAAAATTAAAAGGAAGCAAGACTCAATTATTTCCTATGTATAAGACTCTCAGTTTCTCAATTTAGAACTAAAGACACACGAAGACTGAAGGTGAAGTGATAGGAAAAGATATTCCACGACGTAGGTAACCAAAAGTGGTTGTACTTACTTCAGACAAAATAGATTTTAAGTAAAAATGTCACAAGAGACAGAAGAAGACATTAATATTAAAAATGAAAGAGTCAATTGACCAGGAAGATTTAATAAATATCTCTATATTTCTATCCCCAATGTCAGAGTACCTAAATATATAAACACTGAATGGAGAAATAAATAGCAATACAATAATAGTAGAAATTTGAATACCTCATTTTAAATAGTAAATAGAAATAATAAAGAAATGGATAACTTGAAGAACATTATAGACCAAATTGACCTAAAAGACATACACAAAACATTCCACCCAACAGTAGCAAAATACATATTACTTTCAAGAGTACACATATCTTTGCGTGTTTCACCACAAAATAAATTTTAACAAATCTAAGAAGATAAATCTCATCCCAAGTATCTTTTCTATCCACAGTGGAATGAAACTAGAAATCAATAGTAGGGTAAAAACTGGAGAATTCACAAATACATGAAAATTTGCAACACCCTTTTAAAGAATGGTAGATCAAAGAATGCTAAAAAGAATTTAGAAAATACCTCAAGACAAGCAAAACTGAAATCACAACATACCAAAACATATGGGATGTACATATACAGTACTAAGAAGGAATTTCATAGTGATTAGTGCCTATATATAAAAGGAAGAAAAATCCCAAATCAGCCACCCAGCTTTACATTTCAGGGTGCTGGAGGGACAGCGGCTTCATTCTCACACACAATGTGACGACGACCTGGCCAAAGCATGGACGATTGCCTGCATGGTCCGATGCAGCATATTTGGAGAGGAGTTTTGAGTTAGCAAGATGGCCGTGTGTATAAGGCATGTTAATTGCTGTCCAATAATAAAGCTCAGAGAAGCAACAAAAATAATGGGGAAAGTGAAAGTGAAGTCGCTCAGTCATGTCCGACTCTTTGAGACCCGTGGACTGTAGCCCACCAAGCCTCTCCGTCCATGGGACTGTCTAAGCAAGAATACTGGGGTGGCTTGCTATTTCCTTCTCCAGGGGATCTTCTCGACCCAGGGATCGAACCCAGGTCTCCCACATTGCAGGCAGGCGCTTTAACCTCGGCTCCACCAGGGAAGCCCTTAAATACAAGAACACAGTCTCTCAGAGCTACTAATAGTACTATACACCAGATGTTGTTCTACTGTTGCACTTCTATTAGTGGATTTAATTCTTAGCATAATTCCGTCACTCAGATGCTATTATTTCCCTTTCACAGATGAAAAATCTTAGATACACAGAGGGTAAATGACTCCCTCTAAGGAAAAAATTATATTTACAGGCTTTGGAGATGAGGACCTGGGCATCTTTGCATGCCATTACTCTGTCTAACTATGAATATATTAGGTAACATGGTAAAGGGATATTAAGTTTGCAAATGGAGTTAAGGTTGCTAATCAGATGACCTTAAAGAGATTGTCATATATTGTCTTTGTTAACTCAGTGTAATTCCAAGCATCCTTTAAGCATGGGTGAGAGAGCAGAAAATTCAACAACAATGTGATGCAATGTAACAAATATTTGATTGACCATCACTAGCTTTGAATATGGAAGAGAGTTATTAGTCAAGAACTTTGGACAGTTTCTAGAAACTGGAAAAGACAAGGAAATGAACTTTTCTCTAGAGTCTCCAGAAAGGAACACAACCCTACCAAAACCTTGGTTTTAGCCCAGTGAGACTTATTTCAGACTTCTTGACTTCAGAATGGTATGATTATTACACAGCTGTAATCAATTTGTGTTGTTTTATTCCATTAAGGACATAGAATAGCACACACACCTATACATATGTGTACATTTGCATGTCAGTGTCAAGTGGTGATAAATGCTATGAAAAAAATCAGTTTGGTTGAAGAGTTATGGATAGGAACTGCTATCCATATATATTGGTGATATATGGTGTGTATATATCTATATCTATATCTATCTATATCTATATATACATACCACTGTTTATACGGGGTGGTCAGGGATGAGGTAATGTTTAAACCGAGATTTGAGTGAGATGAAAGTGCAAGATATGGGAGTAGAACATTTCAGATGAGGAAACAGTAAGTACAAGTTTTTCCAAGTCAGAATTGCACTGTGCATCTTGAGAAATAGCAATAGGACAGAGGCAATGAGCCAGAGGAAAACTGTGGGATAGAGATTCTGTCGGTGGATAAAAATGGGATAGTTATCCTAATGATTTCTGGAAAAGGAATAGGAATGAAGGTGGACTGAGACAACTTTTAATTTTGCCCTCATTTATATTTTTTTGATGATGATGCATTACTTTTATATTTTTAAAGAATTTTCATTATAACACAGCAGTACAAGAAATCTGAAGCACAGAAACAAGTATAAAGATGAGCAGTGTACTGGCAGGGTTTTCATAACTTACTTGGCTCTGCTCAAAAATTGAGGGAAAGGGGTAAGAAAGAATCAAACCATGCTGTTGTTATTCAAGATTATTTGCTATCTATTTGCACTTTTACACGTTCTACATGCTGAGTCTACATACACTCCTCAGAAACAACATGTACATTTGTATGTGTGTGGGCACATATGTTTGCTTGAAGCTGAATTATTTGGTATGAAGGGGAATATTTGGAAGTATAGAATGACAAAGATTATTTGAAAATCCATTTATAAATCCATGCTTACCAGAGCATCTTGAAGATACTAATATTATGGAAACTCACAGATACTTTAGCAACATGGAGTACAGTTGAGATCATGGGATTTCAGGCTGCCTGAGTTTAGATCTTAGATTCACCACTTACCAGCTTAGGGACCTAGAGAAAGTCATTCAACCTCCTAAAGTTTTTTTTTTTTTTTTTTCCCCATCTGAAAAGGGGATAATAGCACATGACTGACTGAATTGTGATAATTAATACGCCCACTAGTAGAACTAAAACAGGCTTCCCTGGTGGCTCCATGATAATAAATCCTCCTGCAATGCAGGAGATGCTGGTTCAATCTCTGGGTTGGAAGATCCCCGGAGGAGGGCTTGGCAACCCACTCCAATATTCTTGCCTGGAGAGTTCCATGGACAGAGGAAACTGGCAGTCTACAGTCACAGAGTCTAGGGTCACAAAGAGTCAGATACAGTTGAAGCAACTGAGTACACAGGCACGCAGAACTGAAACACTATCACAGGGCTTCCCTGGTGGTGCAGTGGATAAGAATCCTGCCAGTGCAGGGCACACAGGTTCAGTCCCTGGTCTGGGAATGTTCCACACGCCATGGAGCAACTAAGCCCATGCACCACAACTACTGAAGCCCGTACACCCGGAGCTCTGCAACAAGGGAAGCCACCACATTGAGAAGCTCCGTCTGCCATAACTAGAGGAAGCCTGCACAGCCAGTGTTCGGCTCAGCTGTGTCTGACTCTTTGCAGCCCCAAGGACTGCAGCACACCAGGCCTCCCTATCCATCACCAACTCCCGGAGTTTACTCAAACTCGTGTCCATTGAGTTGGTGATGCTGTCCCACCATCTCATGCTCTGTCGTCCCCTTTTCCCACCTTCAGTTTTTCCCAGCATCAGGGTCTTTTCCAGTAAGTCAGTTCTTTGCATTGGGTGGCCAAAGTATTGGAGCTTCAGCTTTAGCATCAGTCCTCCCAATGAATATTCAGACTGATTTCCTTTAGGATGGACTGGTTGGATCATTACACATCCAGTATGATCAAAATAAAAACAAAAAATAAAACACTGGAATAGTGTCTTGCATAACAGTAAGTGCTCAGTATAATATTATTGTGATTGTTTCTCTGGTCTTTGTTATTGGACTGCAATTAACATACTTTATACCCACTGGTGACTTGCTAACTTGAAACTTTTCTACAAATATGCTTCAAGAGACTACACAGGCAACTTTATTTGCCTTAGCTAGTTTATCGTCATCTTGCATACATGTGTAAATGAAATCACTATAATTGCCCATGTTTAAAAGCAAAATAATCCAGCACATCATACTACCCCTAGACAATAGAACTGTTCCAAACACATTAGCCAGTAGCTTCTCCTGGTGACTGCTTCTTGGCTTAAATATTACTTAAATATTTCATCAGAATAGACTTTACCAGTAATCTCCGAAAAACAAACAGACCTTATGTTCCCTGGACAAAGTTAAAAAAGACCTTATATAACACGATTGCAATTGAGTTTAATCTCTTGTCTTTATTCAACTAGATAAAACTATAAATTTGAGGAAAACATTTTAAATAATGATCAGCGTCAGCTCTGGTTGAGTTTTTTATTTCTTCTAGTCTTCTCTGCATGTGTGCGTGCTCAGTCATGTCTGACTCTGCGACACTTGGACCATAGCCTACTAGGCTCCTCTCTCATGTGATTCTCTAGACAGGAATACTGGAGTGGGTTGCCATGCTGTCCTCCAGGGGATCTTCCTGACCCAGGGATCAAACCCTCATCTCTTATTATGTTTGCTACATTGGCAGGCAGGTTCTGCATTACCACTAGCATCACCTGGGAAGCCCTATGGGGGTTTAAAGGCTTTATTACCATATGTAAAATAGATAACCAACAGGAATTTGCTGTATGGCTCAGGAAGTTCAAACAGGGGCTCTGTATCAACCTAGAGGGGTGGGGTGGGGAGGGAGATGGGAGGGAAGTTCAAAAGGGTGGGGATATGTATACCTATGGCTGATTGATTTTGAAGTTTGACAGAAAACAACACAATTCTGTAAAGCAATTATTCTTCATTAAAAAATAAATTTAAAAAGGCTTTGATTCAAGAGTTTTCCATTTGCAATCTAGATGGCTTCATGCAAACTTCTCAGTTTCCATTGGTCTTAGTTCCCTTAATACTATGCTCAAGGATTGCTTTGCCCTGTCTGTGAAAATCCCAATACAGCCTATATCATTCAGCATTTCACAGTTTTATGACAAAAGCAAGAGACAGGATTATCACTTTTACCCATTGCATATGGAAAATTAACTGACCGTCCCAAGTCATCAACTAGGCTTTTGGGCCAAGTCTTTTAGTTATAACAGATCTCTTTTCCATCAGACTATATTATTTAAATTAATAGAATAAAAATGCTATTTTCTTTTTTAAAAATTAAATAGGTCAAGATCACAATGTGATTCACAAGACTGATAAATCTTCTCTGTCAATAGGTCAAATATAAGATTTTTTTAAAAACATATTATCCATTATACTAAGACTACTTTTATTTGAATCATATTTTTTGTAAGTACCTTTTGTTCCATCAAGAATGAAGAGAGGATACCAAAATCTTTCTAAATTTTCAACATTAATAAATTCTAAGCCAAAAATGTCACCAAAGAAATACTTTTTTCTGATTTAAAGACTGATGTATACCAAGATAAGTATCATTCTATATTTTAATTATGCTTCTTTCAAAAACTCTAATTTGAAATATAAATGTTCTTTTAAAAAGACTGGCTGCCTTTTCTTGAAGTAAAAATTCCCCCTTTACTTATTTTAGTTTGAAAATATAAAACTCATTCCACCTTGAATCCATTGCAGCCGTTTCTAGTTTTCCTTTTCTCAGAAAGTTGTGCCTCTGCTGTCTTATCCGAATGATGATTTTGGTCCATCATTGAACTGCATATATCATGTGAATGTTTCCAGTTGTTGTTGATGTTTAGTTCAAAATGATCACCTTTTGGGAGAGCAAAAGAATGTTTTATTTCACATTAACAATTCAGAAATGAGAAAAACCTCAAGGTCAACATCCATCAATCAATAATTCCACGAATATTCATGTAGGATTTATTAAGTCCTGATGAGGCAGAAATTGCTAGACAGTCTAAGACTCTGAGACCTTGGTTCTTTTTAATTTCATTTTTTTTTCTCTTCCCAAGTAAGCATCTCACTCTGTTCCAATTACCATGCATCAGAGGAATACCTCCCTAGTCTGGAGGGTCATAAAACATTCAGACTAAGGATAAGACAATCATTACCTGCTGTCCAGTTTATTAAGGTGGGGGGGGGGAACCTAAACTTCAAGAAGACCATTAGCTCTTAAACATACCTTTGGTTCCTAAATAATGGTCTGGGGTCTTAAGAAAGGGTTGAGGGATGGCATCATAATGTCTAGAGAAACTGAGAAATGAGGCATCCAAAAAAGACATAAAAATGACAATCTGGACTTTGCGATACTCAAACTGATTGGTCAAAAATGATGTATATTAAAGTCATCAGCCAATCAAAGATATACAGTTTGATACTAGTAAAGATATAAAACTGCTGTAATCCCTGCCTTCTGGAGGCTCTTCACCCCACCTCAGCATCTATGCTGTGAGCTTTGTATCTCTACCCTTTAAGATAAACTTTGCCTGTTTGACTGTTTACAAGTTTGCAGATTTCATTCTTCGGCTCCATGAACAGACCTCGGGTTTCATGTTTCGCTGAGCACTGAAGCACAAAATGAAGGGGAAACACACACGCACACACAAATTTCTAGTTTTAGTGAGATTATAATTTAGGAAGATAAATTTATAGAGGGAAACTTGAATTAACAAATAAGGCAACAGAGAGTCACACACTAGATTAGATTAAATAAATTATTAGCAATATCCATTAGAAATAAAATTTGGGGATTTTCCTGATGGTACAGTGGATAGGAACCTGCCTGCCACTGCAGAGGACATGGGATCAATCCCTGGTCCAGGAAGAGTCCACATGCCAGAGAGGGACTAAGCCCACACCACCACTACTGAGCCTGTGTTCTAGAGCCCTCGAGCTGCAACTACTGAGCCCTAGGAAGAGTAGTCCCTGCTTACCACACCTAGAGAAAATCTGTTCACAGCACAACCAATAAATAAATAAATATTTTTTTAAAAGAGAAAGAAAGAAAATTTTGTTACGTTTTCTGCATATCTACATTACAAGATCTAGGAAGACAAACGTGTTTAATTCATCTTTGCGTATTCAGTTGTGTCCGACTCTTCACAACCCTGTAGACTGTAGCCCACCAGGCTCCTCTGTCCATGGAGTTGTCTGTGAAGAATACTGGAGTGGGTTGCCATTTCCTTCTCCAGGGGATCTTCCCAATCCAGGGATCAAACCCGCATCTCTTGCCTCTCCTACACTGGCAGGCAGATTCTTTACCACTGAGCCACCTGAGAAGCCCTTAATTCATCTTTATGTCTTTACAAAGTGTCAAACACTGCCTTCCACATAGTAGACAGTCAAAATGAACAGAAAAAACAATGTAGTGAATTATAATTAGAATAGCCTAAAAAGGTTTCATAGAGAAAATACCTCTGGAACCAAGCTCAAAAATCAGGCAGAGTTTGGACTTGTTAAAAAGAGTTTAGTGTACTCTAAGCACCTCCTGACCTCACCATAACCACAATTCCACTTTATTTTAATTAGTTAAACAGAATCATTTCTTTTCTTTGTATTTCTACTACCTTCCCAGACAGACTACTTGTGGTCACTTCTTTCCTACATATTGGGAAAAATATCGAGATAAAAAGTTGGAAAAGTAGGCACTTTTACCTTATTTTTGGGAAAAGATTAAATTGTAATAACTCACTACAAATTAATTAAAACAGTGGAATATCAATTCAGAGTTGACTCTCAACATCATGACATTTTAGCCTGACCTGTACCGGTGGTACTGCGCGGGGGTGGGGTGGGGGGGCACCGGGGGGAAAGGGAAAACAGCATTAACTAACTTCTTAGATCTTTTACAAGTCTGTAAATAACTTAATAATTTTTAATTAAATAGCCTTAACAATAATTATTAGGCTAGCCATCTTCCTGAATTGGAAAAGGAACTGATATTTTTGAGTCCATAGTTTGTGCCAGGAACTGGGCTGAGCAGAATTTTTTCTCATTGAATCAGAGATAAAAGAATCTTGAAGACCTATTTCCTCCCCCTGAGTCAAACTTGACTTGAAACAAGTAACATCAAGGTGGGTAAGTAGTTTTGAGACACATCTCATTTCTCAATGCTTGCCAGCTAACACTTCAACCCACATTATCCAGTTGGAATCAAAGAAATCAAGAGCAAGTTTAATAATTTTATATAGTCAGTGATAATAATTGCCTTGGAGCATGTTTTGAGAAGATAACTGGAGGTTCATTTTTTCAGACTTGAAGTTCCACTTGGATAGAAAGTAATAGGAATGGGATTTCAGACTTTATTGTTAAATTATCAACGTCTGATTTCCTGTCTTTTATTTTCAAAAACACAAGCCTGAGGCTCAGCTACCTCTAGAAGACAGGTTTTCAGGGCTTAGACTATAAGCATGTAGAAGACACACAGCATAAAATGTGTAATATTTATCATGTCCATAAAAACAATTTTTATCCTTGAAAGTTGTGGAAGTTTCTCACATAAAAGAAACACTGAAGTTTGAGAATTTCAAAGGTTCTTTCTTACCTGGACTTAGGATCCCACAGCAACAACCACAGGTCTATCCCTTTATCTGTTGTCAGAGTCTCTTGCTAAATAGTTAGCTGGGTTATTTCTTTTTTCAGTCCAATGATGATTAACTATCTTATTAGGTCACTGTCCTAGGCAAATAGAAGAAAACTGACCACTTATTATAAGAATCTCCACTGCACACTTATATTTTAAAAATTGTGTTAATAGTATCTCAGAACTTACAAAATATTTGTATATAAAAGTTCAAAAATTAAGCTTTATTTCTGAGAATAATTTATATTTTCTTACTCAGTTTGCATATTTTTCTTTAAAAATACAACTACAACAGATTGTTAAAACTCTTCCATATAAAGAAGACTACAAGGCAATTTTTAAAACTTGTCTATAGATTGCTTTAATATTCAAAGGATCAAATACACTATTTTGTTTGATTCTTTTTGTTGTGAACGTTGCTCAGTTGTGTCCGACTATCTGCAGCCTCATGGACTGTAGCCTGCCAGGCTCCTCTGTTCATGGAATTCTCCAGGCAAGACTACTGGAGTGGGTTGCCATTCCCTTCTCCAGGGTATGTTCCTGACCTATGTATCAAACTCAGGTTTCCTGCACTGTAGGCAGATTCTTTACCAACTGAGCCTCCAGGAAGCCCCCTTTTGTTTGGTACTTGGGTGCACTTCTAACATGATGTGTCTGGATACCAGATGTCCCATATGGAATAGTAAAAGTGCCAATTTATTACAAGATAGATTTTCTAAATGACAAAAATTTTTAAAGATGATGGAAGTCAAGACTACTTTGCATGCTAGATTTCTTATATCAATGTCTGCAGAAATATAGATCACATGATTTCTATTAACCTGGTTTTTAGAGAAGGAGAGAGCTTGATCCAGTTGCAAGTTTTCTTGAGGAGGTATGATATTTCATGCTCTCATGATTTCATTCACTCACTCAAACGCTTTTGAATCCTTATTATACCTCTTTACCCCAGTCATTGGACTCTGTTCTGGAGGTGCACAGAAGTTAAGTAAAAGTGAAAGTGTTAGTCACTCAGTTGTGTCCAACTCTTTGAGACTTCATAGGCTCTTCTGTCCATGGAATTTCCAAGGCAAGAATACTGAAGTGGGTATCCATTCCCTTCTCCAGGGGATCTTCCTAATCCAGGGATCAGACCCAGGTCTCCTTCACACATAATGATTTAAGTGTCAACTTAAAAAATTGTCACAGTCTAAAAGTTGAGTGTTATGCTTTTTGGTGGGAAGTTTTAAGACTCCAAACATGAGACGGTGACTGTAGCCACGAAATTAAGACACTTTCTCCTTGGAAGAAAAGCAGTGACAAACCTAGACAGCATATTAAAAAGCAGAAAATCACTTTGCCAACAAAGGTCCATTTAGTCAAAGCTATTATTTTTCCAGTAGTCAGGTACAAATGTGAGAGCTGTACTATAAAGAAGGTTGAGTGCTGAAGAACTGATGCTTCCAAACTGTGGTGCTGGAGAAGACTCTTGAGAGTTCCTTGGACAGCAAGAAGATCAATACTGAATATTCATGGGAAGGACTGATGCTGAAGCTGAAGGTCCAATACTTTGGCCACCTGATACAGATAGAAGATTCACTGGAAAAGACCCTGATGCTGGGAAAGACTGAGGGCAAGAGAAGGGGTGACAGAGGATGAGATGGTTGGATGGCTTCATTGACTCAATGGACATGAGTTTGAGCAAACTCTGGGAGACAGTGAAGGTCAGAGAACCCTGGAGTGCTATAGTTTATGGTGTGACAGAGAGTCGGGCATGACTTAGCTTCTGAAAAACAACAACAAGCCCAGGAGACAGCACCTCAAGTAACCCTGAGAGAATTGCTCTGAGGAGGCAGGGGGAGGAGTCAGGTTATAGAGAGGTTTGCAAGAAAGGGCAGGTAGTCTGAACATCCAAAGATTATTGATAATAAAGGAAAAGCAGATATCTCAAGGAATTTAGCGCTTTTCTGTGTGTGGGAAGATACAAGAGTTTGGGCTCACTGAAATCGTTCCTTTCATATGCATCTCAGCTATCTGGGGCCAGTGTCTGGTGTTTTCCACCCCTCCCCGCAGCTCCTCAGGGCTCACCTTAGGGAGTGACTAATGGACAGGGAGCCCTGGTGTGCTGCAATTCATGGGGTTGCAAAGAGTCGGACATGACTGAGCAACTGAACCGAACTGAACTGAATGGCTGCCTGATGGCAGGTATTGTTCTTCCTGGGCACCCTTGGGGCTCAGAAATTCACATGTGGAGTGCCAGATTCATGGATGGCTGTGAAATCCTTACTTGTTGATATGACAGAAATACTCTATTTCTTATAAGTAAGATTAGTATCTTTCTATCACATGAATAAATAATGTATATTATATATGTTTTATACATGTATGTTATTTATTATGCAGCATACTTAATATCATATTATATAGAGATATGTGCATGTATATATATAGATATTATATAGAGATAGCAACTTGAATGTATATGCACATACATATGTGAATATATATATGCACATACTTATGTTGTAATGTGAAGATACGTATGTGAAAATAATGTTATCCCTTATCACTTCTGCAGGATAATCTTTGATACTGCTGCAACAATATTTATTTAAGCCCTGTATCTCAGTTATTTGATCGATTAGTTCTATCCTGGCTTATTCTTGGAACTGTTGGAACCACGGGAAGAACAAGTGCAGAGGGGAAAGGTTTAGGAAATGTCTATTTTCTCAGTTAAAGGTGACTGAGAAAAGAAGATCTGGGGCTGAGAAGATTAGGGTTCAGCCTCCCAAATATTCCTCAGCAGAGTCAGCATCTATAGCAGTCGGGTCCCCACACCCAGGAGATTCTGATTCAGTTGACCAAAGATTACTATTTCTTAATGAGCACTTAAGTGACCTTTTGTGTGACACCTGATTTTGAGAACCAGTGTAGCAGAGCTGGAGGAATTGATTTTGTGTGCTTCCCTTTCATTCAGAGTCTGATACAGTTTAGGTGTTCCTATGCTAATGATTTTCTCTCTAAATTTCTCTTCCACTCTAGTTGCACCACCTTGTTTTGAGACAACCGTAGAAAGAATGAAGGTAAAACAGTACAAGTTAACTAGACCCTTTCTAGTCTAATCCAATCTCTGGTGAAATTCTGGAGTGTTTCCAGAGATCAAAGAACATTTGCTCTTTTTCTTGTGTGACTGTTTAAGCACTTAGACCATTTTCTTTGTGTGGCTTGTGGAAGAATAAAAGTGGTCAGAGGAAAGACATTGCAACAGTTCTTTCAAGATCAATGCTGTGCTAACCTCCATAGGTCAATAGAATTGCAAAATTTCCTAAAAATAACTTTATTGATATTTACTGCAGACGTAATCACCCCAGTTCTGATGATATATTATGGTCTTTGAAATCTGATAGACTTTGATGTCAATGTGTCTCTGCCACTTGCTAGCAGTATGAACTCAGGTAGGTTATCTAAACTTTTCTGAGCAATAATATCTGCATCTATAAAGTAGGAAAACAATTCTTGGATTAAGGGTTAAATAATATACATAAATGCTTTGCATAGTACTGGACAAATTATTGACTCAATACTTAAGATTCATTGTACTACATTAGTGTATTATAAATATTTAAAGCAATTGCTTCATATGAAATTAATAAAAATAAAATCTCTAAGACACACCACCAGCAGTTTTTTTTTTTTTTTTTTCCCAGAAGCTTTTTATTTCCAAAGTGCTCAGATGTGTCCACAGGCATTATTGAGTGGGGAGCCTTCAGGCTCAAAGCCAACTTGCAGTTACCTACTTCAAACTTCTCTTGGCAATGGTCAAGAGGTTGTTCTGTAACACATTATAAATCAATTATACTCCAATAAAAGTTAATTTTAAGAAAGAGGTGGGGACTTCCTTGGCAGTCCAGTGGCTAAGGCTCTGTTCTCCAGTGCAGGGGGCATAGGTCTGATCCCTTGTCAGGGAACTAAGATTGTGCATGCTGCCCCAAATTCTGAAAGCTTTTCAGCATGACCGAAAAAAAAAAAAAAAGGAAAATAGTAGAAAAAGTATTTTAGAAAAAAGTGGAAAGCACTAGGAGGCTGCAGACTCCTGGAAAGAACTCACATCTTTCTACCCACGAAAGCCCTGGCCTCATGATGATTGATCATACTGTGGCCATCATCTCTCATGTTGATCACCACCATGAGAAGCAAGGGATTCCCTGATCATGCTTGTCAGCACCATTCTAAATCCCATATGGCTCTGCACACTCCTGTATTTGTCCCTGATCACTTATCTCTCTCTCAGTCCTGAAATGAGATCGTTCTCTTGAGATTTTTTTGGAACTCATGAGTCATCACAAGTATAATTCCGTTTACTTTCAGCCTCTTTCTTGACACATTTTGCCTCACATTCTTGCTCTCACTTAAACGTGGCCTTTCCCTGAAGACGCTGCCTCTCTGGCTGCTGCGATCAATGCTAGATGCATTGTAGTCTGTTTTATACCACATAGGAAGCACTGGTTTCCAATTTGCCTTACTTTGCTGCTTCCTTTTTTTTTTTTTTTTTAAAAGGAATTTTTGGATGTGGACTATTTTAAAATTCTTTATTGGATTTGTTACACTATTGCCTTTGTTTTATATTTTCATTTTTTTGGTAGGGCTGTGAGGCATGTGGGATCTTAGCTCTCCAATGAGGGACTGAACCTACACTCCCTGTATTGGAAGGTGAAGTCTTAACCACTGGACTTCGAGGGAAGGCCCTTCTTTCTGTTTTTAAACCTTCTCCTTTCTGAACCCACTGTTATGAATCTCATATCTAAAGACCATCACTTCTTCATGGTGGAATCACCCACTAGTCCTTGAGTCGCTCCTACCTCTTCCATGAGTTTCAGCTCTTGGTTCAAAGCCAATCTCTCAAAGTATCCCTGCTGTCATAATTATTGGTATTGTCAATGGTTGTCAGGGAATGTTTAACAGTAGGATTCCTGTGTGCTGTTTCCTATCTCTCTTGAGCCCTCTGTTCCTTATCAGTTCCTGATAGGAGCAAGCAGAGTGGCAAGCCACTCCCAGGACTGAGATCAAAAAAATGGGATTCTTGCATAGGATTTCCTTCATTAGCTTTTCCATATGGTGAAAGGGATTATTTATAACCCTCTTGATATGGATTGCCTTTTGGCCTTATGGCCTCTATTGCTCCTTGTTTCCTTGGTAACTTGTAAAGTCTGGTCTTTTGATCTTTATCTGAAGAAGCTACCTTGTATTATGGTATATATTACTCACACAGAATTCAATAAAGCACCCTTGTTCCACCAGAGACTTGGGTCCCCGTGTCCTTCCTTCTCTCTCTCTCTCTCTCTCTCTCTCTCTCTCTAGTTTTCTTTCTTTCTTTCTTTCACTTTCTTATTGTCAACTCTGGACCACCAGGTTCTGGTCCATTAAAGGACCCCAACAAATGGTCATGAAGAGAATCCTTCTAATTGTTCCACTTCATGGTTTTTCAACTTTCTCTTCTGTGATGATCTTTCTTCTATCCACTCCAATGGACATGTCCTAGGCTTTGTCACATCAAAACTGCAACTTCTCCCTACTGCCAGCTACGAGGACTGGATCTCCACTATCTATGTTGCCAGCTCACAAACTGTAGTACTCTGGATGCAACAGTGCTTTCTAATGACCAGGACTTGTCTGACTATTGATGGATTCTACCAGAGATTTCACTGTGCCTTATTTCATGTCGCCATTTCCCTCCATATCTGGGTTAAATTTAATGGTCACAGTAATCACTTTCATCCATATATCTTCAAGTTATTTATGATTTTGGTATCATTTTAATTGCTTGACAAAACTACAACCTGGATTAAATACAACTCTCAGACAACTCTGTCCATTCATCCATGTTTCTTAACATGACTAAAGGAAAATTCTCAACTATGTTGGCTTTAAATTTATGATCATGAAATTCAAGGGGCATCTTTCTTGGGCTTAGGTATCATGCTGCATTTTCCCAACCCACATTTTGCCTTGTCAGTAACTATTTTGTGCTTTCATCTCTCTTCAAAACTGTAACACACCCTTTCCTATCTCCAGCTTCAAATGATGATGATTTCACTAACAAAAATGAAGAACAACTTGGGAGTTGGCAATGGACAGAGAAACCAGGCATGCTGCAGTCCAGGGGGTTGCAAAGAGTCGGACACAACTGAGTGACTGAACTGATTGAATGAAGAACAAAATTTCCCAAATCTCCTTTCAATGCATCTATTAACCTGTAGCATCAGTACCACATATTCTGTCTTGATGAACTGTCTGTGTTCTAGATAAGACCAACCTCCACTTGTCCACTTGTGCTTCCTCTGGTGTCTTCAAGGATACCAATTTTTCCTTTCTAAAGAATTTTCCCTTCAGCATATATACATGCCATCACTTTTTCATCGTCAAAAATCCTTCTTTTGATCCCATTCCCCTTCCAGGTATCACTTTATTTTTGCGCTATTTTAACATTTGAAAAAACTTCTCAAAAGCTTATCTATAATCACTGTCTTTTATTCTTTCCCTCACATTCTCCCTTGAGTACACTTCCATCATGTTTTTACCCCCAACTCTTCACTCAATTATTCTTGCCTAAGTTATAAATTACCTAAATGCTACATGTAATGGTCTTCAGCTGACTAGACCTATTAGCAGCATTTTTTTCAGAGGTGATTATTTCCTTCTCCTGAAAATACTTTTCAGGATACTATCTTTTGTTATTTTCCTCTTAACTTACTAGCTACTCAAATTCCATATTATTTACTGACTCCTTTATATACTTTGGCTTCTTAAAGTATTTCAGGGGACCTCCCTGGTAATCAAGTGATTAAGACTTTGCCTTCAAATGCGATGGGGAGCAGGTTCAATTCCTGGTCAGAGGTCTAAGATTTCCCATGCCTTGGGGGCAAAAACCCAAAACATAAAAAAAAGCAGTATTGTACTAAATTCAATAAAGACTTTAATTGTCCACATCAAAACAGTTGAAGTGCCTCAGGATTTAACTGTCCTATTTCAGTGCTCTCATTTGTCTCATGTCTTTAATGCTATCTCAGTTCAGTTCATTTCAGTCACCCAGTCGTGTCTGACTCTTTGTGACCCCATGAACTGCAGCATGGCAGGCCTCCCTGTCCATCACCAACTCCCGGAGTTTACCCAAACTCATGTCAATTGAGTTAGTGATGCTATCCAGCCATCTCATCCTCTGTCATACCCTTCTCCTCCTGCCCCCAATCCCACCCAGCATCAGGGTCTTTTCCAATGAGTCAACTCTTTGCATGAGGTGGACGAAAAATTGGAGTTTCACCTTCAGCATCAGTGCTTCCAATGAACACCCAGGACTGGTTGGATCTCCTTGCAGTCCAAGGGACTCTCAAGAGTCTTCTCCAACACCACAGTTCAAAAGCATCAATTCTTTGGCGCTCAGCTTTCTTCATAGTCCAGCTCTCACATCCATACATGACCACAGGAAAAACCATAGCCTTGACTAGATGGATCTTTGTTGGCAAAGTAATATCTCTGCTTTTTAATATGCTGTCTAGGTTGGTCATAACTTTCCTTCCAAGGAGTAAGCGTCTTTTAATTTCATGGCTGCAGTCACCATCTGCAGTGATTTTGGAGCCCTCCCAAAATAAAATCTGACAGTGTTTCCCCATCTATCTCCCATGAAGTGATGGGACCAGATGCCATGATCTTAGTTTTCTGAATGTTGAGTTTTAAGCCAACTTTTTTACTCTCCTCTTTCACTTTCATCAAGAGGCTTTTGAGTTCCTCTTCACTTTCTGTCATAAGGGTGGTGTCATCTGCATATCTGAGGTTACTGTTATTTCTCCTGGGAATCTTGATTCCAGGTTGTGCTTCTTGCAGCCCAGCGTTTCTCATGATGTACTCTGTGTATAAGTTAAATAAGCAAGGTGACAATATACAGCCTCGACGTACTCCTTTTCCTATTTGGAACCAGTCTGTTGTTCCATGTCCAGTTCTAACTGCTGCTTCCTGACCTGCATATAGGTTTCTCAAGAGGCAGGTCAAGTGGTCTGGTATTCCCGTCTCTTTCAGAATTTTCCACAGTTTATTGTGATCCACACAGTCAAAGGCTTTCACATAGTCAATAAGGCAGAAATAGATGTTTTTCTGGAACTCTCTTCCTTTTTTACATGATCCAGCAGATGTTGGCAATTTGGCCTTTGGTTCCTCTGCCTTTTCTCAAACCAGCTTGAACATCTGGAAGTTCACGGTTCACATATTGCTGAAGCCTGGCTTGGAGAATTTTGAGCATTACTTGACTAGCATGTGAGATGAGTGCAATTGTGTGGTAGTCTGAGTGTTCTTTGGCATTGTCTTTCTTTGGGATCGGAATGAAAACTGACCTTTTCCAATTCTGTGGTCACTGCTGAGTTTTCCAAATTTGCTGGCATATTGAGTGCAACACTTTCACAGCATCATCTTTCAGGATTTGAAATAGCTCCACTGGAATCCCATCACCTCCACTAGCCTTGTTTGTACTGATGCTTTCTAAGGCCCACTTGACTTCACATTCCAGGATGTCTGGTATGTTGCTAATTACCAACTTTTTATCTCTGATCAAGACTTCACTTCTGAGATGTAGATATTTCCATTGCTTGCTCATCATCCCTTTTTAGCTGTCATAGACATCTTACACTTAGCATTTTCCAAGTTGTTCTCATCATTTTCCATTCCCAAACCTCATCTCCTGTATTATTCCCAATTCCAGGTGGCTCAGTGGTAAAGAATCCACCTGCCAATGCAGGAGATGCAGGGGACACAAGTTCAATCCTTGGGTCAGGAAGATTTCCCTGGAGAAAGAAATGAAACTCACTCCAGTATTCTTATCTGGAAAATCCCATGGACAAATGAAGCTGGTGGGCTATAGTCCATAGCATCACTGAGTGAGTGAGCATGAACTCATCTTTATAGTTGCACACACACACACACACACACACACACACACACATCCTAAAATTATTCTTGACTCCTCTCTGACACCATATCAGGCTCTAATTTAAAAATATATCCTGAATCTGACTTTTTGTTGTTGTTGTTTGTTTGCTTTTTTACCATCAGCGGTTATCACTTTGGTCCTGAACCAACACCCTTTAACTTTTATTAAAAGTTAAAAATACTTAGGAATATATCTACCTAAAGAAACTAAAGACCTATATATAGAAAACTATAAAACACTGGTGAAAGAAATCAAAGAGGACACTAATAGATGGAGAAATATACCATGTTCATGGATTGGAAGAATTGATATAGTGAAAATGAGTATACTACGCAAAGCAATCTACAGATTCAGTGCAATCCCTATCAAGCTACCAGCGGTGTTTTTCACAGAGCTAGAACAAATAATTTCACAATTTGTATGGAAATACAAAAACCTTGAATAGCCAAAGCAATCTTGAGAAAAAAGAATGGAACTGGAGGAATCAACCTGCCTGACTTCAGGCTGTACTACAAAGCCACAGTCATCAAGACAGTATGGTACTGCCACAAAGACAGAAATGTAGATCAATGGAACAAAATAGAAAGCCCAGAGATAAATCCACATACCTATGGACACCTTATCTTCCACAAAGGAGGCAAGAATATACAATGGATAAAAGACAATCTCTTTAACAAGTGGTGTTGGGAAAACTGGTCAACCACTTGTAAAAGAAAGCAACTAGAACACTTTCTAACACCATACACAAAAATAAACTCAAAATGGATTAAAGATCTAAACATAAGACCAGAAACTGTAAAACTCCTAGAGGAGAACATAGGTAAAACACTCTCTGACATAAATCAAAGCAGGATCCTCTATGACCCACCTCCCAGAATACTGGAAATAAAAGCAAAAATAAACAAATGGGATCTAATTAAAATTAAAATCTTCTGCACAACAAAGGAAACTATAATCAAGGTGAAAAGACAGCCTTCGGAATGGGAGAAAATAATAGCAAATGAAGCAACTGACAAACAACTAATCTCAAAAATATACAAGCAACTCCTACAGCTCAATTCCAGAAAAATAAACGACCCAATCAAAAAATGGGCCAAAGAACTAAATAGACATTTCTCCATAGAACACATACAGATGGCTAACAAACACATGAAAAGATGCTCAATATCACTCACTATTAGAGAAACGCAAATCAAGACCACAATGAGGTAGCATTTCACACCAGTCAGAATGGCTGTGATCCAAAAGTCTACCAGCAATAAGTGCTGGAGAGGGTGTGAAGAAAAGGGAACCCTCTTACACTGTTGGTGGGAATGCAAACTAGTACAGCCACTATGGAGAACAGTGTGGAGATTCCTTAAAAAACCTGCAAATAGAACTGCCTTATGACCCAGCAATCCCACTACTGGGCATACACACCGAGGAAACCAGAACTGAAAGAGACACGTGCACCCTAATGTTCATCTCAGCACTGTTTATAATAGCCAGGACATGGAAGCAACCTAGATGTCCATCAGCAGATGAATGGATAAGAAACCCGTGGTACATATACACAATGGAGAATTACTCAGCCATTAAAAAGAATATATTTGAGTCAGTTCTAATGAGGTGGATGAAACTGGAGCAGATTATACAGAGTGAAGTAAGCCAGAAAAAAAAAAACAAAAACCCACCAATACATGGAATTTAGAAAGATGGCAATGATAATTCTATACATCTATACACAGATATATAGAACAGGCTTTTGGACTCTGTGGGAGAGGGAGAGGGTGGGATGATTTGGGAGAATGGCATTGAAACATGTATACTATCATGCAAAAAATGAATTGCCAGTGTAGGTTCGATACAGGATACAGGATGCTTGGGGCTGGTGCACTGGGATGACCCAGAGAGATGATACCGGGAGGGATGTAGGAGTGGGGTTCAAGATTGGGAACTCATGTACACCCGTGGCTGATTCATGTCAACGTATGGCAAAACCAATACAGTATTGTTAAGTAAAAGAAAAAAAAGAAAAAATAGTTACCTTCTTTACACTCACCCTCCTCCCCTCTCTTTCCCAACCTCACTTCCCAGTGTAAACTTTAATTCAGCAGCCTGAACCCTCATGCCAAACCAGGTCATCTTATGACACTGCTCTACTGAAATCCTCCAGTGGCTTCTTACCTTACTCAGCATAAAAATCCGAAGACTAGCCTCAAAGCTGTATAAGACAGAGAACCTACACCCAGGATCTTTGTACTTGCTGTTGCTTTTGTCTAGAATGTTCTTCTCCAGATATCTGCTTCATCATCTTTCATCATCATCATCATGTTTCAATATCCATCTGAATGATACTTTCTCAGTGAAGTGTTCTCTGAAAGTTATTTTAAATATTATCTCCTCTGACCTCAATATAGCTCCTCACTAATTTATTTTCTCTTGTAATTCATCGTATTATGAATTTTAGTCTTTAGAAGTCTTAAGTCTAGGATACGTATTCTTTTGGAGAAATGAGAAGGCTTTCCAAAGGTTATGCAAGCATAGATAATGTTTTAGAGAAAAATTAACAGCTTTATTGAAGGATATTGGATACACAGTATACTGCTTGCTCAGTTACTCAGTCGTGTCTGACTCTTTGCGATCCCATGGACTGTAGCCTGCCAGGCTCCTCTGTCCATGAAATTTTCCAGGCAGAATACTGGAATGGGTTGCTATTTCTTCCCACAGGGGATCTTCCAATCCCAGGACTGAACCTGAGTCTGTTTTGTCTCCTGCATTGGCAGGTGGCTTCTTTATGATTGCACCACCCAGGAAGCCCACATAGTATATTATACATTTGCAAATATAAGTTAATATTTTGACATATGTTTTCAATGATGAAACCAAAGTAATGAGCATAAATTCAGTCCCAGAAATTTTCTTCTACCTCTTCTAGTATTCACCAACCTAGACAAAGCCACTTCCAGCTCTACAGGTTAATTTATATTTTATAGAATTTACACTAATGTAGTCTAATTGTATGTACTGCTTTTTGACTGACTTCTTTCATTCAGCATAATTATTGTGAAATTCAACCATGGTATGTATATCAATAGTCTCATTCCTTTCAGTGCTAATTAGTAGTCTAATATATGGGTGTGTCACAATTTGTCTACTCACCTGGTTATAAAAATTTGAGTTGTTTTCAGCTTTTGGCTAGTACAAATAAAAGTCTTATGAATATTCATTTACATGTATTTTTGTGTACATATGCTTTAATTTCTCCTAAAAAATACTTAGCTGTGGAATGCCTGGCTCATATGGGAGATTTATGCTTAAGTTTTTAAGAAATTGTTAAACTTCTTTCTAACACAGTTGTATCATTTTACATTCCCATCAGCAGTGTATAAGAGTTTCAGTTCCTCCATATCCTCATTCATGTTGGTATGAACAGTCCTTTTAATTTTAGTCCTTTTAGTAGATGTGTAGTGGTATCTAATAGTGGTTTTAATTTACATTTCCCTAATATTAAATGATGCTGAATGTCTTATCATGTATTTACTTTCTGTCCATCTCCCTAAATATATTTTCACTTTTTCTTTTACTTTTGTCTTGTGAAATGTCTGCTCAAATCTCTCAGCCAGTTTTGACTGGAGTGTTTGTCCTCTTATTATTGAATTGTAAGAGTTCTTTACATGTTTTCAAAGAAGGCCTTTCTTGGATAATTGTTTACAAAGACTTTCAAGAGCAAAAATTTAAAATTTGATAGAGTCCAATTTATTTTTTCTTTTCAGTTTGTGCTTTTGTGTTCTACATGAGAAATCTTTACCAAAATCAAGGCCAATGAAATTGTCTCATTTTGTTCTAGAGATTTTATATTTTTAGCATTACATTTATGTCTGCATTTCATTTTGCATTAATTTTAGTATAAGGTGTGAGGCAAGGGTCAAGATTAATTATTCTATTATTATCTAA